>JABASD010000333.1:0-86277 GCA_019776165.1 Pogonognathellus flavescens | reverse complement strand
TATGAGTATAAGAAAAGTGAATTTTAGTTAGGCTGTAAAAATTACAAACGCAATTTTAACTGTTGCATTATATTAAAGCATTAATTCTGTAGTTTTGGTTTTTGACCCTAAATTATAATTATTACCTTATCAAATTGTAATTATTATTAATATAACAATAAGTTCTGCTTCAGTCAACATTTATTTAGCATTGCAATATCAATTTATTACACCATATTTATAGGTATATATAACCGACGAATCGATGCACGAATGGTATTACTGACTCCGGAATAGTTTGCCTTAAAAGAAACGGTAAAATCATAAGACAATGAGAAAATATTTAACAATAATTTTGAGAATTTAATTACAAAGTATTATTCAAGTATGTGTCATGTGTGTAGGTATAGCTATAGGTGGTATTATAATTGAAACAGTGAATGGATGATGGAGGTGAAAAGATTAATAATTGTATGTCATGTAAATTCAATTGGAGAGGCAATGCACTTGCATTAAGTGTCTGACGGAGTGAACTACAATTAGGTACATACATTTAATGTCCATCTGTAATAGTGCACAAGCTATTCTACTAATCAGTATTATCTTTATTGGTTATAGACGCCAATGTGTCCACATACTTCTGATATGGCTGCTACCGAAGAAGAGAAGTATATACAGTAGTCAATTCAAGTAGCAACTTACATTAGTATTTCCCTTTTCATTCATTTCAAAAATTACGTTTGTTATTTTATTAGAATAACATTTTGCTTACAAAATAAAACGCTGTAATAATATTTGAATTTATTTATAGATAGGTACTTTTACTATAGTAGTTTCGTATCATAAGACGCCAATTTGACGCCTGATAAGAGCACATCCTCTCATCATCATCCACAGTATTAGTTCAATGAAGATAGTAAAGAGCGATAAAGCTACTAATATAGTACACATTAGTAAAATACAAACTCATTACGCACAAAACAGGCGATATCAAGAATGAATAAATGCATAATAAGTAAATAACAAATAAAATGTAACAGTTGATACTATTGATACTACAATTAACAAAGTTTTTTATGGCTACATCATTTATTGCGTATATGTCTCTTGCAAATGTATAGCAGGAGCAAGATGTATTTGGTATTGCTTGAATTGGGAGATAAATAAAGAGACGTAGATGAGAAGACTGCGACTGTGGGTTACTTTAATGTGTCTGCGTCTGATTTAGACAGATTCCTAAGCTGTAGGTGAATTTGTTGGGTAATGACCACATTTTTATTCGTGTAATGCAGTAGTAGACTTTATATAAGAATGATTTACAGATGTTACATATATTTGATTCATTTGAGAAGAAATTGAAATTGTATATGCATAGTACAAGACATAGAGATGTATTTTATGCCTCTCTGTACAGATCATACTAAAATACAAGATATTTCTCACAATTGTCTTATAGTATGTATATTGGGACTACTACATGTATTTTGAATGTAATACATGTATTACGTATTGTACACATAATTTTACGCTACATCAACTTACATAATATAGTAATACTACATATAGAAATGATTTTAGATATATTGAAGTAGGTAAAGAAGTTTTTACTGTGAGATGTTTGAAAATGAGATTTTTTGTGAGTTGAGTTGAGTATGATAGTTTTGTATGGCAGTACGGCAGTAGTGGAATATAATGTGCTATATATTCAGGCTATATTAGGCAAGTTTTACTTTTACCAACGTGCACTTTGGTATTTACACGTAATTTGCTTCATTTTACATCACATCACACGCTACCGCATCGTCTCGACTTGAGTCTAGTCGATTATCCTCTATCCTCTGCATGTCTATCGTTACTTTACCACAGACACGAACGAAAATTGCGGATTCTGTGATTATGTGACGAAGAAAAGGTAAATTGCATTCTGTTCATGACTCATGACTCTCAAGTCTGGTTGAATTTCGTGTTCAAGTAAAGATAGTAAAGAATGCAACAACGGATTTCATTTTCATTTGCAAGATAGGTCAAGTCGCATTAGAGACAGAAAGAGTTTTCAACATCAACGCAACTTTTTTTACCGGTTCCAGCGTATTTTTTACCATTTAATGAATGCAACGATTTGGGAACCTAGGTTTTCTGTCTCCTCTGTGAAAGGAAAGGATGCTATATTGAAAAACACAATTTTAATCAAATTGTATACCGTGGTATTATCATTTACGTCCATGGCATCAGTATCTATACTTAAATAGGAACCATATCATGAGAAACAATCGTTATCTGCAAGGCGTCTTTTGAAAAAACGAAACAAGGAAAGTTCTATGTACATTTAAAGAAATAAAATTATCTAACTTATAAAATATATGCAATCACAATAATACTTTCTCATCTTAAACTGAACTGTCGCTCTTTTAGCAAAGCTTTGCGATAATGACAATACAAATTTCACAGGAAGCTCTCCGAAGCTTTGTCACAAGATTCAATACTAGGTATGTCACACCAATTTTTTTTTCTCTCTTTCCTAATCCTAGTAACAAAAAATCAACCAATAATTGCAACTACCAGCTACTATACCCATCAATCACAAATAGATTTACTAATATTTCCACATGGATGTTTTCCGTATGAAGGTTTTAGTATGTTTACTTTACGTATTACACTTTTTACATTGTAATAATAATAATAAATGAAAAATATATGATCCCCAACCTATTATTGATGTATCTGCATGCATGCAGTTCTTCTATTGAAGAAGTTACTGACAAACATGAAGATTACTTGAGGATGTTTCATTCTGTTTTGTTAAACTGAACTGATCTTTTCATTCGGTAGCCCTGGTCGACCTTCAATGAGCCATCATTCAATTTTTCCATCTGATGAAGAAGAAGAAGAGCAGAAAGCGAGGAAGAATAATGGCCAGTCGAGTTCAACAAAAGTCCAGTCCAGAGAAGAACACCAGAAAAATCCACTACAGTTCACTGCATACCTCTATATCCATGTCTTGCTCTATCTCTGAATCTTTATCTCCTATAATATACGCTAAAGCCTCCCTTGTACAGATATTCCCTACACAGAATGTTTATAACGTTCAAAGGAAAGAAATAAAAAGGAATGTCGATTCGGTTCATCATCACATCTCACTATTACTGATCTCACCCATCTCTCTCTCATCTCATCCCTCT
Source organism: Pogonognathellus flavescens (assembly GCA_019776165.1). Lineage (NCBI taxonomy): Eukaryota > Metazoa > Arthropoda > Collembola > Entomobryomorpha > Tomoceridae > Pogonognathellus > Pogonognathellus flavescens. Next base: position 83,119 of record JABASD010000333.1, on the reverse strand, counting down.
TTTCTGCTCATCAACATTTTACAGTAGGTACCCATTAACCATTATATAATATTATAGACGGTACAGACTGTTATTCGTCTTCAATTTTGCAGCTTTTGTAGAATATTATTATTTATTAGGCTTGTCTATTCATTGACGTTGTAAACTAAACGCATGTTTAGTGTTACGTGTAAAAGCCTTATAGCTTGTATATACCTAATAAATAGCAGTAGTAATTTTTTTAGAAAGAGTACTTAGAGTACAATACAATAAAGGTGTTTCCTTTCCATGAGCATAGGTAGTTGTAATGTATCAAGTGTAAAAATGAGTAAAGGGGTAAATAATGGAAGAAGTGCACATAGTTGGATTACTTACTACTAGAACATTCTCGTCAGTTTCAGGTTAAAAGGGAATTTCAGAAATGATTTTGTTCTGATGACTGATTCATCATCATCTCTATTTCAACCGAGTGATTTTTAACTTAGGTACGTATTTTCTATAAAATATATCTTAAGTTTCATCACATCAACTCAACACAACAGGTTTCAATTAAGATTATTATTATTTGGCTGGATTTATATTTTCTTTTATATCTCGTGTACGTGTGTATAGTCTGCTCTGCACTTTGTGCATCGCATATATTCTTCTCTCTAAGTGTTACTTTTGCCTCTTCATCATCACTATAATGATAATCATAATCATAATGCTTTCCTTGTCTTTAATTGATTGACAGGACAGGTTAATTATGATACAGAAATCTTTTCGCCCTTAGCTTGTTCAGCTCTGCTCAAACTTTATTGCCAATCTCAGATCAACACATATATACTTATTTTATTTATTATTCTATAAAGTCAAGTTAGTAGCTTGGATAATGATATGTACACACACACAGAAGTGTACATATACTGTATGTATAGGGATTCAAATATTTATTGCTATACTACATTGCACTTGTTAGCATACTTGATGATGTTTTATCATAAAAAATTGATCAGGTATTGAAAGAATGAGTTTTATTTGCAAATTAAGTCAGATCACATCAAAACTACTGGAACTAACGATAAAAGCCTTTAAGCAAAAATCAAGTTATCAAGTTCATCATTAAACGCATTATGTATACATAACACAAAAGTTTTACTAGACCGTCTGGAAGAGACTCTGTGGGTTTATAGATAGCATTAAAACTTGTATAAAAAAGCGATGTTAATATAGTAGTACACAGTCATTCTGAAACTGATGCTTTGTAAATTATAAAAAGATTTCATTACCTTTGTGATAATAAATAACAACTATAGCTAGTAGTCCTTACAAATGTTATTCACATAGCACGTAGCATTCAGTGTCGTTAAAAATCAAAGAAATTAGGCTTTGAAATCCAGGAAAAATACACAACTTCTGGATGATTGCCAAGGTTCATAAACAGTTTACTACATGCACTCACCACAGAGATATTAAGTATTAGTATAACATTTATTTTATCGAAGCAAAAAGAAAAGCTATAATAAATATATTTTTTATACATGTAAAAATTTGAGTTGTAAGTGACATGATTTATTGCAAACTACTACCTATTTCCTACATTTATACTCACTAACTGCTATTTTCCGGGAGAAAAACGAACGAGTCAATTTTTAACCCTGTGTTGTTAAAAATCATATTGAAACATACACAGACATATAGACAGTTAACATTTCGAGGGTATTACTACTATTGCAGGCAGAACCCTTGATGAAGGATAACAGACTGAAATAACTTATCGTTAATATAAATTACATAGCCGAAGATTTGCAAATAGTGAATGTGCAGATAATAATAATATAATGTGTAAACATATCTACCTTATTACCTACACTGCATTTAAATTTTTAACTTGCATGTATCATTGCCTTAGTATTCCTTCACAGACTTCACACCGGCTATTCCACCCGCCCCCAGCAAAGGCATATGTTTGCTTGGATCTCATCTGCACGTACTGATGATCCGTGGAATCTTAATATTTATGTAAGTAATACTAATGTTTATAATTATCGAATGTTTGATAGTGACTGTGTATTACATATTATACCACAACAACCAGCATACTGATTGACTAATGTAATGTAAATTATGTGAGCTTTGCACTAGGTTCGTATATATTGGAGTAGATTGTATGTGGTGATTCTATCACATGAGATTTTTATCTGCGCTGAAAAAGATGAGATGGAGACAGACAGGAGAAAACAAACACATAAATCTTTTAGGAGGAGAGGGATGTTTATGTTAAAAATGGCAAATATTCTAAGCTCATTGTTTAAACATGGGTGTCTGTTACATTGCAGCTTCTGTCAAATTATAATGCTTACTGGAAGTAGACTGAAAAAGGAGGAGTCGAATTTCATTATATGATAATGTATGCAAGTTATTAAAAATAAAAATTTCCTACACATTGATGTGAACCAGCTTAAACCAATTGTATTCTTTTCACAATGCATTAATAAACACAAATTTGCATATAGGTAGTAAGTAAAATAATAATTGTACAATGTACGGCGAATTGAAATACATACAGGTTGACTTGCTCGATCTTTCTAACCGTCATTATATGCAATGCATTTTACAGACACTTGCAACTATTTCTTTGAAACTCTCTATGATCTCTGTTTGATTACTTTTTTATGTTCGGGATACATTTTGCTGATTGTGAGACTGATAAGAACATTCACTTACGGTCTGTCTGCAAATACGATGCCTAAATGATTATTTAACTAGCTGAATTGTGCAAATCAATTTTTGCAATTAACATTAACACCAAAAGTTGCAACAATCGATCCTCAGCCTAGTATGTATTTATACAATAAAATAATTTATGTTGCAAAACATTAACCAATTAAAACTAAACTAAATATAACTGGATACAAATGGAAAGAATTATATAGTTAATGCATATAAATTTGTGCTTCCTACAACCTAGTTGTGTAAATGTGAAATAATATTAGTACAAACTGTTTTACCGATGTGTGTGGCTCTGTTTGTGAACGTCTTTTAACATGCAAGCTTTTCTTTAATGTCTCAACTCAACAATTACTTCAATTGCCAAATATCGAACACTCTTTCCTTATACTAGTTGCACTCCTACAGTAAATGTAGGTAAGGTACAAAGTTATGTAAGTATATAGGTAGGCCTTTTTGCAAACTAATTATCGTTCACTTTGCCTTTTTTCATTGTTCACCCTCATGTCTGCGATGGCTTGATCTTCTCATACCTTCCCCTTTTAGTACGATAAAGAAATTTAATGTGCTACTAGTAGAAGTAAAAACTAAACATTATAATATGGATTTGTTTGTAAATGAAAGTATAGTTGTATGAAATAATTAAATGGAAAAATAAATTCTAGTGGTTGATGGTGGTAGTTATTGATGTATAGAAGAATTGAATTCATTATTTATTTCAACACTTTCATTTCATTATTATTAACATAGTTTTTTAAAAAGCTGCAATAGTTGCAATGACAGTAAAATCATTTGGTTATGTCTGCAGTCTGCACATTGTTACATAATATGTATAAAACACTTTTTTACATGTTAAAAGGGAAGGGTATAAAACCAAAATAAGTGTGCAGTTAACTAGCAGCTTGAATACATTTGAGACGGGGTTGAGATATAATATCTGTACTACACACTACACACTACAATAATATCCAGAATCTTAATTCATCTCCAGTAATTTCTTGTGTCTCAATCTCTCAATGCAAATTAGGAATGATGTCCACTATTACAAATCCTTCTTTTTGATATGCATGTCGAAGGGCCTCCTGGAAATCAAAAAATAAGTAAGCATAAGCATATACCAAAATCTTTATCTTTACTGGCTTACTTGAAAAGGGAAATCTCATGTTTATGTTCGTGTGAAAATTGCATGTGTGATTGATTACCATTCGACTTTCGTCCTGAAGGAGTCCAACAACAGCTCCACCAGATCCAGGTAATTTTACAGCACAGCCATATTCTCTTCCAATATCAATCAGCCGGAGAGTTTTAACTCCCAAAGCTTCATCTCCATAAATCTGCCTACGTAATTCAAAGTTTTTATTCATAAGTTCTCCAAGAGTGGCCCAGTCCTGTTGTTGAATAACATTTTTAGCCTCATCGGTCAAACTGGCAAATTGTTTCATAGCCTCCAGTACGACGGTATCGCCTTTGTGCCAACGTAAACTGACATCATTGTGGATAGACCCGGAATCACTTGGGTCTCCTATGTATGCCAACCATAGTTTTGGTAGAGAACTAACTTTGAGAATTTCATATTTTCCATGACCTTGGTCATCCATAATGTTTTTGCTCAGATCCATGTACACAAGTCCTTCATAAACCTGCAGAGAACACAGATGCTTACTGCTTACATCATTATATGAAATAGTATATAAATATCTCTGGTTTCGAATAGACAAATGACATTTTCCATGCAAACTTTCTTATTTCTATTCATACCTGAACCACGCGATCTTGAAGACCCGCATTGATAAATAGCTCGTCTTTTTCAACATTAAGGATCAATTGCGGTTGAATTTCTTTCGGCATATCGTAATCAGCAGATAAGTTGAAGAATTGCATGAGACATTTCAGTGTGGCTGTAACAATTGCGCTGCTGCCAGCTAAACCAACTTGCCGTGGTATGTTTGTATCGTACTTGAGAGTGAAATTCCTTTTAGCTAGAGCAATTCTTTGTTACAGGCAGTCAAAAACAAAACAGATAATTAATACCTTACAAGAAACACAATACACATGAATGAAGTAGCTACATTACTCAACTTGGTAGACAATAAACATACAACATTTCTATCTAGTTTATCACTTCTGAATTTCATTACCCTCTTTGTGAGCAATAGGAGTAAAACATTTTGCAAGTAGCTTGTAGTAATCTTAGGCCACCCAAATAGCCATCCTTCATACTTATTCCGTGCAAATCACCAAGACTTCCAAATTCCGTTGGGTCATTTAGAGGATGAGGAAGCAAACAAAGCTTTGCACTTTCGCTTATTGTGACTTCGGCCCAAAAATTGGCAATAGATAACGCAATAGTTTTTCCATAGAATCCGTCTGAAGGGTTGCCAATAAGTCCAACTCTTGCGTAAGCTCGTTTGATAATTCTTTCTTTTGCACTTGGCATTCTTGCTTGCTCCTCAAAATAAGTAAGCCATTGCTCATAGTCCTTAAGGCCAACTTTACCAAGAAGTTGAAATCCTGATGGAAGTTTCATTCCGTAAACTGGAAATTTTTTGGAATTTATCAACCAGCTTAAATAACGACTCCATGAAATTGTTTTTGGACCATTTGTGTGACATTCTTTCAAAAAGGACGGTATGGTAGAGAGAGTTTCATTACGAAATCCGTAAAAAAGAACACTAGCTTTACGTGATGACGTCAGAGAGCTGTCTGGTTTGGATAGGTACTTAACAATCCTGCAATCATGACAGAATAAATTATGTAGGTTGTTATACACGATATAATATGTTGCTATAATAATGCCGACACAAAATACCTTCTGACTGTACTGTATCATTAATATCATAACATAGTAAATAATATACACTTTACCTATTTGTTTTATCGCAAACTTCTACAATACGTTTCGTAGCTGTATTTTCTGAAGGATGCATTTCATAATAAATGGCCAGATCTCCAGCTTCCTTTTTCAGTCTAAAATAATTCAATACTTGGGCAAAATCGAATTTCTGATCCTGTAAGTAAATTAGATACGCTTATTAAATTCTCATAAAAGTAAAAAATCATGGATACGTTGTAATATGTATAGAATTCATGATAATAAATATCTGCAAATCTATTTACCTGAAAAAGACAATCCCCAGCAATGACAAAGAGATCGTCAGTAATATTTTTGATTCGATATACCAACTCAAGATCTCGTACAGTCCCCAATCGGTTATGGTAGTTAGTGGATCCATCGTTGACAATATTTTCGACAGGAAAGTCTGAAGCCGTAGCCCAACGTTCAAAGTGCTTGTACCTGACAATTCCCAAGTAATAAAGTTTACATTACGTATCATATATTAAACAAAGTAATTTCATTTGGGGTAATGAACATCATGAACTGTAATTTTAGTCATGAACTGTAATTTTAGTATTACGTATTCATTGAACTTACTTATCCGCATTTGTCACCAAGTAAACTTCGTTAAATAGTTGTCTCCTAAATTGTTTCACACAATGGTTCAAAAACGATTTTAGTAAAGCATAATATTCAATTTACTGAATTTACATTTTGTAATTGTCCAAAATTGTACACACTTGCATAAAATACACCTAAAAAGCGAATTGTATTAAAATGTTTTTAGAGTTTTTACGTTTTGATCACATCCCACCAATAGTCTAAAATACGCTTTCCCCCAACTCCAGGTAATAATGCTTTCGGTACTCCTGTCAAATGCATGTACCTAGACGAAGTCTAACAAGATTCATCATTTATTAAAGCATCCCTACAACATAAAATTCTAATATCCAAATATATTTAATTAGTTTACCTCTATATCTTTCTCCAGAATTTTTCCATGTCCTGCGACTAAAAGAACACAACTTGTCATGATGACGTCTGAGCAATAAAATGTTGATCAAGTTCCTAGAGTACGATTCAGATTGAACCATGTATTTCAAATGGAAAAAACAATGTGAATAAAGTATTTAGAAAATAAAACTGAAAAATCTATATTTTATTGTGTTTTCCAAGGGTATAGATTCTGCATCACGTGGCTAAGGATTCACAATAAATAATGCTGTGTATTTACTTTAAGGCTTCTGTATGTGACTCATTTCAATTGAATGTGTCTGTACTGTATATTATTTTGTTATGTTCATTCTAAGAAAGCACTTGCTTACAAACCTAACAACCTAACCTAACCTAACAATGCTCATAATATGTCACGCATGCATAATAACCTATAATACCGATACAATACACATGAACTTGTGTATAGTCGCCTTGCGTATCAGATTTGTCATGTAAATGACATGGAATAACTTCATATGCATGTTTTAAGACAATGAAGTTAAATTCTCAATACATAGGTGGATGTTACATTCAATAACATTTTAAGCGATTTAATTAAACTCTCTTTACTATTTACGTATTAATTTTCAAAGTCATTAACATACATTATTTACACAAAAAGATTTTAATAAAGAGAATAGTCTTATTATAGTAAGCCCATTAGGTACAGTAGTACTGTCCGAAATTCATTTTTGCACCAAATTATGTCCATTCACAAATGATGTTTCTATTGCTATGTTTATCTCTAATAATCTAAGCTTACAGATCATAGATGCGAAAGAGTCTGTAATCTTAGTCCATATGTCAACAAATAGTACAACTAAAATTAATTTAAACCCAATTACCTACAACCGACACTTATTTTGGGCCAATTAGCAATTACATAAATATTATATATTATTTATAAATAAATTACTTACATTCGATCATGTTAATATTGCCGATATATACTATTACTGTGTCATGTCAAACGGCAAACTCTAATTTAGGGTCAGTTATAGTAAATATAATATATTGTATAGTATAAATGGAATCATACAGTTACGATGAATTATGAAGGTGTGAATTCTTCTGTGGTGGATATGGCTTCTTCAACTTTTGTTTTGGTACTTATGGAGTCGAATAGAGTTTTCTTCCAAATAGTTTCATCCAATTCTTTGGCCCACGGAGGAATAGATGCTGCGGGTAATGCGAAATCTTTCATGACGTTTTTAATTATGTCGACTTTGTCTTGTGTTAATTGAATTTCTCTTTTGGCGATAGTAATCTCTTTGCTTGCATCCTAGAAAAACAAGGTATATTTGTCAATAATCAGAATCAGATACTGAAAAGTAATGAAATAGGATAAGTAAGTGAATTTAAAGAGATAACTCGAACCTCTTGTACGTTTTGACTAGAATTTTCTAGTTTTTCATCGGTGTTACGGGTAACTTCTACATTACTACTAGTGACTATCACTGGCTCTGTCGTATCATCATCGTCGTCTTCATTTATTTGTTCGGAAGGAGGAAATGGAATTAGAAGTTGATAGTAAGCCCGAGCTCCGCCTGCCGTAAGAGAATCTGCATTTTCATGGTCTTCAGTATTTCTTGTCTGCTCTGCTTCGTCATCGTCAGACACAAAATCTGATTCGTCAGAAAGATCTAATTCATATGGTCCATCATGTACAAAAATAATACCATCATCATCTTCGGGTATTATTTGATTGAATGAGCTATTGTTCTCTTCTTCATTGTCACGACGAGATTCCTCTCTCGGTGGGTCAGGTGACATCATGTCACGACAGGTCACAGTTGCAAGCGAATTAGTGTTAATGCCAATCTATTCACAAATTCAAATATTCCAAGTTATTAGGGAACTTAATTTTTACTGACTTTTGTTTGCAGCACTAGCGCACACAAATGAAAGCTATGACTTAATTTGTTTTATTATTATCAATACGTACACGAAGACTTTTTGTTTACTATTTTCCTTAGACAAATTATTTATTACCTAATTTTTAATTCTAATTATTCTTCTCACGATCTCTTACGGTGGCTGGATGCTAGGATCTCAAGGCTGAAGTAGTTGGAATGGTAAATGGAGTGAAGTTTCAAAGCTGACAGCTGAGTATTTGTGACTTTATCTGTATTATCCGAGATATACCTATTAAAAAAGTAATATTAATTCGATTAGTGCACAGTTATCATATAGATTGAATGAATTGAATAAATATTTGACATAAGAAGATTATTACCATAAAAGGGTATGTGTAGTTTGTGAATTATAAACCAAAACAAACAATCCAAAGTTTGAACGAAGTTATTTATTAATGAAGTTTACCCAACTACGAATACTGACTAGTATTTAACACAAAGACTGGAACCTCACAAAAAGTGACACTGCTAAACTGATTATTAAAAGTCACCTGTTATTACTGAAAAAGGTAGTTTTTTACTATTTTTACTTATAAAAAGTTCATAAAATAATTTTGTTCAGTCCAATTTTGTTTGGGTTTAGCGGTTAAAGCCAAAGCCACCTTGAACTCGTCCATGCACTGTGCTTTGTATGCCACGATATGAGATTTTGCATTACCTATGAATCTTCTTTACATAAAAATTTATGCACATTAAATTTACGAACCTTTTATTATGTAAGTGTATATTTCATTTTTATGCAAAATGCTTGTTAGGTATACATGGTTTTGATATGAAATTAACTTAAAACATACGGTATACTTTAATAACCTAAGTTTAAGGTGGGAGATCACAGTGATTTGCGTACAAAACTTTACATATGCATTTTACACGATCAATACTATATACAGAGTAAATACATCGTTTATCTGGAGTAAGGAATGTCATTGCTTAAAGGAATGTCAAAGTCATTTGTGGTTTCCAATTTTTTACAAACATTAAACCCGTAAACTTTAAGGCATTTGACATCCTTACGAACACTACAGTCAGAATCTACTTCACAAACACAATTATCATTCAAAGCACAATGCTTCTCTCTGGGGTCCCAGGCAATGTAATCTGAATTTCCGAGAATTCGATGACCAAAATCATTAAGAAAAATGCCATGGGGGTCATATCGTATCATATATTCTCTAAACTTTTGCAAATTGGGTCCACGTTTTTCAAAGAACTCTCCAGTAAACCAATGTAGACCATTTTTGGCCCAATCAGGTCTTCCGTCATGGTGTTGAATCTGTTTATGCCCATACAAACGGAAATTGCGTTATATTGTCATACATTAAAATTGTTGTTTCATGAATTTAAAACGAATGAATGATTTTACCAAAGCTTGCATCATTGCTTGATGAGCTCCTAATCCCGATCTGGCGTCGCTATACGGATCAAATCTACTTGGCTCAACCCATTCAATGTGAACAGTTTCTCTGTCACTTTCCATAGACATGAGACCTTTACTTTTTGGAGCAAACCGAAAATATAATCCAATCATGGGAAACTCTGCAGGAGATTCCTTTAAAATCGACTTGATCGTTGTTGCAACCTTGGTTATTTCATTAACATCCATTGCTAACCCTGAATTAATTGGGTATAAATCCCAGGGACATTTTTCTTTATTGCACCGGTTAGCCATGAGTCGATGTCCGTAACCAACGGCTGGATTTTTCAATGTAATTCCATCTTCTGAAAATATCACAGGCTTTCTTGGTGTGTATCCATAAAGCGACAATTTCGTCATCGACTGTAGCAGTTTGGCTGCCAATGGATGTTTCATCTCATGTTGAATCTCCATAAATGTGCCCAATGTGGGTATAAAATTCTTTTCGATATTCGGTATGAAGTTTGTTGTAGCATTCCCGATGGCAGTTTCTGAAATAAAATCTCCTTTAGAAATGACAATGGAACTGTCACTCGGAAACCACCAGAATTGGAAGAAGTCATGATTTCTGGACATTTTTAAGAGTTGCCCATTGAAAAGTAAACTTTCAGATTCGGGGTAATTGTAAATTCTCATTTTGTAGAGAGGAACCGTTGTAATTGTGGCAGAATAAATTATTCCGAGAAAGCCTAGGTTTGCTTTAAATGCATTAAGCTCTTCTGTGTCTGTTATGTTTTGAATTTTTCCTGTGCCATCTACAATTGTCAATCCTACAAGCTGATCTGCAATATTTGGGTGTATTAACGAAGAGCCATGGCTGGAACTACCCAAAAGTCCCCCAATAGTAATATACCCGAGTGTAGGTATGTTAGTTAAACTTCTTCCGTATTTATGCAATTCTTCCAAAGCGTCAGTTAGTTCTGTTCCGGCTCCTATCGTAGCTGTATAGTCTTCGTTCAATTGAACAAACTTGATTCTTTCCATTTTCACAGGAACACCAGCTGTACATATTAAATCAGTATCCGTATATCGGTTTCCTAAAACTTTTACAGTTACATTCAAAGCTATAGCTGCATGTACAATTTGCTGAATTTCGAAAATTGTTCCTGGAGTTTCAAATGAATGGTCGGGAGTGCATATTGTCCGGTTTTGATAAGAGCCGTATACAAATCCTCTGAAACAAATGCACCAAGCCGGTAAATAACTTTCCAAAGTTACAGGTAATAACATTCAATCTTTGGTTGTATAGGTTAATTTTATTTTTATTCTTACCCATTTGTTGGTTGTGGCAGATTTTTAAGCACCGATTCCTGTATAAGGGCACCTCCTAAAAGTGTGTGCATAAATGCAATTGTAAATGTGAGCAATGGGAACTTATCTAATTCCAAACCTTCTGAACCACCAAACGAAATATCGTCAGCTGTTATTAACATTTTTAATACCAAATTCCAACCGCTTTAATTTCAGTCGAAGATTGTTTTCTAAATTCTTATGAGAAACTGACAAGACTGTTTGGTCTTCTAATTTGTATTGTCCAAAACATCTTGGCAATTTCATTAATTGTTATGTATTTTATAGAGTATTTTAACATATAGGCAAGTACAGTTAGTCATTTAAAGGAATAGGAAGTGAAACATACCCAAATGACTAAGAGTATATAGCATCGACCCATATGACGATAACCTTTACCCACTAGAACTAGGAACTTGCAAATATATTTCTAGCATTATCTTAGCCTTTACCCAAATTTGTTGTTTACTACATAGTACCTAGTTTCCGTAGAGGCTAGAGGTTTATGGTTAGGTTATGGGATATTTATGGGATACACACGCATTTTTGTAGGAATTGAAAGTGTGAAGATATAATCGTTAATTCGCAAGTAGTCATCCATCATACGCAGCATGTTAAGTATTACATAAATGTTATTTCCTATACTTGGTTCACTGATTCAACCCAATGTAGACGCATGAAGGCTGTATAGGCATATATAAGTAAGACCTACTTTTTGTACTCAATCACACATGTAGTATGGCTTGCAGTAATATGTAAGACTGCCTAGTATTTACAATCTGTATTCTGTATCTGTAATTAGTTGTAAACAGTATAAACATTCATGGGATGCAATAAGATGATTATTATGAGGCTGTTAATGCATTTGCAAACAGTAATCATGCTGGTGATATTTTTTGGGTAGGATTAATTATTATTGGAAGTGTGCGCGTATATTTTATGAGACTGTTAGTAGACATCAGATTAGCTCTCTTTTATATTTATATGAAGGAATTACATTTTTTACGATACGATACGTACAGTATCGTACATAGCACAGCAATAGCGTGTATCAAGACTTATGATTTATCATGAAAAAGTACATAATATGCTATTTGCAGTTGTTTGTTCACGCAAATAATATTTCAGATCAGTAATGCCTTTGTAACTTGAAATAGCAATGCATTTGGCAACACAAATCCTTGTAAGACAATATTACATATGTATGCACTAGCATGCAAGCACCTTTGGCTTTTAAACTTTTAACCACTTGAATGCAAGTGCACTCGTTCTTGTCTCACATTGCATTATATTTTACATTTACAAAAGTACATTGATAAAGTAATTTATTTTTGTTGGTAAATCAGCTTTTGATTTAATACAAATAGGTACTGGGTTCGTGTATTAGTATATAGATACACCCATTTAAGAAGATTCTAGGTTTGGTCACATATTTTTAAGTGCTGACAACGCAATTTATAAAAATATGATAGGGTTTGCCACTGGCAAATTGCCAGAAACTGATTTATAAAATAATTATATCTACTTGAATTAGGTTTTTCGTCTTTCCTTGTACCTATCCTTATGAAAATTATGTCTTTTCATTCAGAAGGTTTATTAATAATTAATTAATTACTCTAACGATTATGATCTCTAATGAGTCAGCAACTCAGAAATGAAATAATATTTGAAAAATCCACAGTGCCACATAATAATTATGATATTTTATTACTTTGTATCTATACCTTACATCCTACAGATCAAAAAATATTGCCAATGTTTGATATATAAATGAACCGATTTGTTTTCTATGTAGGCTTCAGCTTTTGAGACATGCTATTTTGTAAAAATAAATAAATAAAATTAAGTTATACATTTGCAATTTTGACAAACATATTAAATGTATACTTCCATGAATTACACACTAACTAACTTGTTATGTTGGCAAAAGTAGGCGTATAGGTATATATAATATTTCCTTTTTGCAAACATTTGAAGAGTTGGAGCATCAAAACATCAGTAATTAAAGCTACCTACTTGCAAAGTCTACCTTGGCCCATAAATCATATTAAAATAGCATGGGCCATCATAAGTCTCTTTTGCAATGAATTTTTTAGATGCCTCAACTGGATTTTACTTGTTTTTGTTCACTAACAGTGGCATTAAATGGATAATCACACCTGAACATAAAATTACTCATTAGTGTTACTAAAAACTAAATGAAATTGCTTCATTTAGCAGAAATTCAAATAAATTAAGTCGTTTTACGTCTTCTTTAATTTCTTTCATTAGTCACGACCTCAAATGTGTCCAATTATTTATGACACTCATCACGCCGCGTCAATCTGGGCAGTCTCTAAGTGTAGGTTTCTGTGTTTACTTGTAATTTAATTTAGTAATGCTACTGTCAATTTTGATGATGCGTTTGTTCTGTTCTAAGCGATTTATAATGGGATTTTTAATGTTTTGCTCTAATCATCATCATAACTTTAATAGCTACATACTTAGAACACAAGATTTCTCATGTGAAATTACTGTCAAAGTAAATTCGCCATAAAATTATTGTACTTGATCCACGAAAGTCAATATTTTATTACCAGTTCTCTTGTGTGTGTGTTTGATAGCAATAATAATATCAAGACAAGTTATGTAAGGTGTAATGTAACCAGACTGAATACTCTTTCGGCATGAACATGACTAGACGAATCTCTATTAGATATCAACTTATCAATTCAGTCAAATGATAGTAATCTAGAAATTCAGAATGCAAATCCGATTGCACGCGATAACAACTCCTTCTGTGGCTGCTACACATTTATCGCTTCATATCTTCTTACTTATCAAAGAACTTACGTTCTACAATCTACGTGACGAAGTGTATATAGTGTACTGTGTTATATTACTTATGTTGTAAGACAAAATACAAACAGTAGTGTTTATACTTACAATCTACTGTCCTTGTGAACATTATCAAGTTGAAGCTACACTAGATGGTTTGTCTTGTTTAGTGTCAAATTCTGTGACGTAACAAGTAAGGTCAAATCAAAAGCTTGTCTTGTTACACTATAGAAATCATACGCTTTTAGAGGACTCATCTTTACTGAGCTTTTTATATGGCCGTAACGTAGTTAACACATAAACACTACATGCCGTAAACAATTGAGACAACTCATATACGCTTTTGACTGTACCTTACAACAATTGGCTGCTATGTAGACTATTTTATACACTAAGAAATACTAACATCATCTAGATCAGCCTTCATTTTCATTTAAGTGTCCATTAGTAGCATTTTAATATTGAATTTCTTACCATTATATCTCAACTGATTACCCGTCACATTTTGTACGCCAAAAAGTGCCCACACCTTCTCACAAGGATATGCTAAATGTCTATTTGTTGTACTCCTATAGTATAACTTATTTATAATTCCATGACAGAACTGCTACATGTAGGTGTTTTACTAAGAATCTCACTCAGTAAGCATGAGTATGATTACAATGATTAGATAGTAATAATAATTTTAATAGATTAATTTTGCATTACGTGACTACTATTACTATGAATGCAAGTGCATGTTTATTAATTTAAAAATAATGTTTCATGATTAATGACATATTTTTAAAATAGTCTTCTTCCCTTAAATATGAAAGTAAAAATGCTCGTTCGTTTCATTCAGATATGGCTTACGTACATCCTGAATCATGGTCGTCAATAAAATCAGTAGATTAGAATGAGAAGAAATGTTAAAAATCTTATAATCTCATTGGGCTGAACAAATGTCTCAAGTTACATCTTTTGTAAGGTAGGCGCAGCAGATTATGAGAGTACCTAAATGAGGAAAATGTGTATACAGATAATATGAAAAAGAATATTATCTGCTAAATGAATGTAAATGTGGTGTTAAACGTGTTAACTAATGCAGCAAAAGTGTATAGGTATATATACGGGGTAAAGGTTTCGGAGATAACATCAATTGACGCATAATTTATAATGCTTGAGACAGACAACGTGCAAGGTCACATTTTAAATACTTTAATGCGTGTCATTTGTTGGCAAATGTCTTAAAATGTTATATAAATGAACTGATTTGTTTTTTATGTAGGCTTGAGCTTATGAAGACAGCTACAAAAGAGTTGACAGAGACAGAGCACTCAAAGCCTGTCAGCTTGTCCTTCAATTAAAATATTTATCTCCACTTAAGTATTTGTATTTACAGATGCAGGAATTAACTTCGCTTTTCTACAATCAAACACAATAGAATTTTTATTTAGCAATAAATGTGTTTTCAGTTTTTTTTCAAAATTGCCGATAGATAATAAATACCTAAAAATACAACCTACTTTACTGTAAATACATTTTGTGTGCATTGAATGAGCTGGATAGACGGGAAATCAATTACTCTCTTCTTCTGATTTATAGTGGATCGTAATTCAATCCAGAAGCCGTATTTTTAACTACATAAATAAAGATAAGAAATACCTATACAAGGGCTGGTTATAATTGTAGTAACTCATTTGACGTCAGCAGCAAGTCAACAGGTGCTGATAAGGATTACCTATAGTAATTGTACAATCAAAATCGCCCGATTCACGTGGTAGGTAATTTTTACTGGGAATTAATCGAAGCGTATACACATGAAAAGCGCATAAATATATTCTATTGTAACCTAAAAAAGTAAAATTCTCATTTGAATTATTTATAAATCATTTTAGACACATACACACGAAACTAGACATGTTAGTGTTTGTTTATGGCACGTTAAAGAAGAATGAGCCTAATTACCACTGGCTTACTAACGAGAACAATGGAAAGGCACGTATAATTTGCGAAGGGAAGACATCACAACTGTATCCTCTGGTTATAGCTTCGAAATACAACATCCCATTTCTTTGCGATGAACCTGGAACTGGAAAGGTAGGTGTAGATGTACATATCATGTTTAAATCAAGCATTCATCATTCTTGTCTCTAATTAACAATCGTATGCGATAATTACCACTATGATATATTTATTTGTAAACTGCTATTCACCTGCCATGTTATAAATTAGAAACTATTTTTTGACGCACGCCTACCATCCGCTAAATAGATCACTGCTATTATTTGCCAACACAAGTTTTGCATAAATAATTTGCTTTGTTCATTTGTTTCAGAATATACAAGGCGAAGTGTACGAAATCGATGAAAAAATGCTCTCTAATCTTGACATTTTAGAAGAATATCCAAAGTTGTACACTCGAAGATTGGAAAAAATCATTGTACAAAAAATAGACAGTGAGACGAGTATAAATGGTTTTAAAAATATCCAGCCTGGACAAGTGATCGAAGCCTGGACATATCTCTTGAAGGAATTTCAACCTATTATGCTCAAACTTCCTTACTTGGCTTGTTATTCTTCGTATGGTCCTCACAATTTGCCATATAATGCAAGGTACATTGAAGAACAAAGTATAGACCATAGAAGTGAAGTGTTATGAAATGAGATGAAGTAAAAATTATACCAATTAAAAGTAGTTTAACTTGGTGGTGAAATTTTTTGGCAGGGTAAAATGCAAATAAAGAGTTGTGTGGTAATTAAAAGTAATCTCCGTCACATTATGATTATCCTTCAGTTTCTCATTAGGAAAATTATGCTAATGGATTACATTAGTAACTAGTAAGTGTGATTTTATAGCAGACCAGGCCATGAAAAATCTCGGTTTCAGTTTATAGTATGTGCTTAATGTATATACTAGTCCTTAAAGTTCCACGTGCATATAAATAACAACTAACTAGACCAACTGTTTCCGTTCAATAAATTATAAATCTTTTCTAGATTCTCGTTATCCTTTGTTATGAGATGAGATGTGAAAGAATAACAAGCAAGCGTACTTGGTCTCATTATCTCATTATGTTTATTATGTACGAAAACTCTGCCAAAGTTCATCAATCACTTATTGTTCTGGTTAGTAGATGATGCATTCATATGCCTTATACCTACCGATACCGATATACAAAGGAAGATTTCATATTAGTATTCTACAAGCTATCGCATATCCACAAACCACATAATAATTGTATACCTACTATCTACTTAATGGAAGTATGCATACTAATTATACCGCTAATAAAACTAACATCAGGGTCAGTGTCTGTAAACAAAGCATGAATCCAACTTGACGGTTTACATTTACATTGCAAAGCAAATCAAGAAACTCTATAAAATCACCACATGCAGTTTTAATATCATAACGTATTGATTTAGTGGCAGTAAAACAGCTTCACACATGTAAAATCGGAAGCAGCCGTTTTGTTTTTCGTAAAAATCTCTGAATGTCTGGTAATTTCATTGTCTCTTAGTACAAGGCTAGATACATTAACAAGATAACTAACGTACATGATCAATTTCATTCCAAAAGCTATAAAAATATTAGGCTATCTAGTATCCACGAAAGGTATGCAAAGACACGTCTGCTTTTCACAGAAATTATTATGGTAAAGCATAATTGCATTTTATAACGATAGTTATTCATAAAAATATCTCATATCTGTTGAGCTGATCTCCCAAATAATAAATCATCGACTAATTCGACCTATTTGTTTAGTATTTCTAATAAGTAAATTTAAAAACATCAAATGAATATCTAATGAATGTCTGCCTATAGGTAGTACGTGTGTATTGTGGTATAGTACTTATAGTAGGTATATTATAACATATTACCATGTGCAGATTAATTATGCACACACGCAAGTGTTCTTTATACGCTCAAACGATCGTTTACTAAATTACTACAGCGTCGACATGCGTTTCTGACTTAATCTACTTAGTCTCATAGACTCATTAACAACCTAACTGCACACTCTTTACAAACTCAAGTTATGTCACTCGATTTGTGTATTGGATTCTCTCGTAATGTCTGCATGCCTATAAGAAACAACAGATTTACACCAGTATAATATTTGTACCATAGGCATAGGCATGCAATGCCATAAGAATATTATCGCTTAGGTATTATGCAAAAGTGTGCAGCGAACACGCCTATTATTTAGGTGTAATGAAATGAGAATTCTACAGGTGTAATTGATACTTTTATTTGTGTATATGAAGTATATACCTATAACTTTTATATTTTATATAGAGATGGTTATGTATATAGGTAGGGATTGTCATTAATCTTGGAAGCGTACGCATGCCATTGCAAATTGCAACGGAAACCTGATTTTATTCTTCATTTCATTATATTTTATTAAGATGGTGAGATTTATGGCTTTTTTGTTTGATTTGGTCATTCAGTGAAGACGACTTGGCCGACCCTTCTGAGATCTACGACCATTTGTTGTCTACTGTCTCAAATGAAAAGGTAAATAGTATCCATTTCATAATTTCACACTTGCATTTCTGTTGTCTGTTTGTGAAAAACAAACTTGGTGTTATTCATGAAGCTATTAACCGAGGTAAAAAGTGTAACTGTTTGTGCATTTTAATGTTTTACAGCAAGAATCGTAATATGATGAGGCTGAGCTGATTTTCATTCATAAGGCAATCACCAAAGATTTAGGAGACACCTTGACTTGGCGCAGATCATTGTTTTGGTCTGATGATCTGATACGTAAAGAGTGGCCGACAATCCCTAACACCTACACTAATTCTTTTCTGCTGCACTTTTCAATTTGTATTATAATCTTTACTCGTAAAAGCCAAACAAATAAATTAGTCTACATAAAACATTCTTGTAATAATTATAAAATTACGTAGTAGATAGGTGGAAAAGGCACCTACTTATGTATCTAGGTACGATTACAATTAGCACAACATTCTGCAGTAGTATAAAGCTAAAGGAGGCTATAATATTATTAGAATATGGCTATTAGCAATTGTGTTGTAAGCTTTTAGCCTTTAATATTGGTTCTAATGCGATTAATCAGCATGACTTCTACACGCTGGGTCACAATAGAACTTAGAATAGTTTTTTCTACTCTACAGTAATCTGTCATCATGATGAACATTCCATTTATAAATAAAGATTAATGATGTTGTCTCAAGACTGTCTATATTATTTAACGTTGGCAAAACAAACAATTAAGAAATTGAGCAACCACACGGGACAGTGATGGACTACTACGTAAAGCAGTGCCTAGGCTATCTACTTACAAATTGAAGTGGTTCTACTTTCAACTGCATTGTCTAAATCTATCATACTGTACTTATCTCTACATCTGTGCGTAATTTCAATCATTTAAAATCCGGATTGCTCAGCAATCATGACATAAGTCCATACGGAGACATTAATTTTATTCACTCACGCACTAAATTGTAAAATCGTTAAGCACAATTTTGAATTGGCAATCGTTGCATTATTTCATTAGCTATCTATACGACGTATTCTGAACAATGTACAATTTTTACACTGCCATCATCACCTGCAATCAATAAGAAACAAGATTACCTATACTATAGGCACATGAAATATTAAAAGATGCTTGATTGTGTATTGTTAATGTATTACAATGTTTCACTGAAGAGTTCCTTAAATTAGACTAAAAATTATACAAGAACCTAAATGAAGAGGGTTGTTGAGTATGTAGAAGCAAATTGTGTCATTGATGTGCATAGAGATGCAAACTTTCATAAAGAATTAACACAAAACTGGATAGTATATGAACGTGTGACAGTCAATGTGTAAGTCAGTTGACTTTGTCGTGTCGTGTCATGTCTGTTTGTAGAATAACATGAAAAGTTGAAACTTGGCATGTGTTTCGTTTTCCTTCAGACACAGAGCGAGTGGATTTGATTAAATTGGAGTTGGAAGGTAAAAACTCTTAAGTAAACATTGTAAGACATTCACAAAATCGACGCAAGTGAAGAAAGACCTAAGGATTTTAATGTTCGATCGGAGATGTTTGTTGTCTGTCTCTATTGACTCTGTATTACTCGCTACAACGTACAAAACATATTGAAGGATTGTAGCTGCCAATATTTGTGTCAGAATTACAAGCTTCTCCATGTCTACAACCAACGCAACGTTTTGTCTCTTTTCGCTCTCTCTCTCTCTTACTTTGATATACATACCTTGTATACTTGTCGCTTATTATTATAAAATCTTTTACTTCTACCAACCAAATCTAAATGCATAAAAATATCCGCATTGGACTTATTTGGATATCAACTCTTGGCATCTTCTTTTATACCTCATTTTCACAATATTCCCAATTAACTGCACATTAAATAATGTCTTTTAAGTACATTTATTGTTTCTTAAAGATGAGACCACCTTGAAGAATTGTGTGTAAATAGTATACGTATTATGGGTTGACGATGTCACAAAGATTAGTGCAGTCAATGAAACATGATGTGAATGAATTTTCTGTCAACGACATATTTGCACATGCATGTTGTGGTGGAGTATGTAAGTAGCTCTACTAAGTGTTAAAAGTGCTAAGAAATATTATTGTTACATTTACAAGAATCACATTCATGCTTGAATGAACATTGAACACATGGGATTGAAACAATAAGACAAGAAACATGAAGAAAACGCGCCTAGAGACTGTACTAACTACTAATTAGCATAGCATTTTGTTCACAGGAGATTTTCTCGTCATATCACAATAAACTATCACAATATTTGGAATTCACTCTCATGATGTCACCCCGTGACGTTTATCCTCTTTGTATTATTTGTACTGTATATTGTAGCTTCTATAGTTCGTTTGCTGCTCTTGCTCCTGTCAAACTTGCTCTCCTTACATATACACGTTTTTTTCCGTCGACAAACATGAACATTAGATTCCTTCGCATATGTATTAACCCATTACATATGAATTTGTCTCCCTTGTTGCCATTAAAAGCAAAGAAGAAAGAGTTGGCCCCGTGACAAATATGTAGAAACAAATACAAACACACCCGAACATAACACATTAGTCTATATATCACACACTGTGTAATAATAACCCATAGCCGATGCGATTATAATATTCAAGCTGGTAATTAACTACTTAATTAATCAAATCTGGTTTTGTTCTATGTGAGTTGCCATTCTTTATTTATCGGCAGATACACTCACACACAAACACAAGGAGCTGCATAATGCCTTTATAATAATTGTTTTATTTACAAACCTATCACGATGACTTCACCATAAACTACTCTCTGGTGAGGAAGTTCATTGAGATTTCATGTTATCGGGGTTAGTTGGTGGTTTGCTAAATTGGTAATGGTTTGTTAGAGGTAGGTAGCTATTTAAAAACTAGAATTGATTTGTGTCTCAGGTAATTGTCAAAAGAAACAAGTCCGGCTGCTCTGTAGACATTCATTTTGCACGTATAAATTCTATTAAATAATTTACTGAATTGCACTTGATTTCTTTTGGCAAATCTTACCAAGTATAGAATCAAAACGCAATGCATTGCCAGATTACACAGGAGTACCTTGAAAACAGTCAACATTGAACATACTACACACGCAGGGATGCACAGCAACGCCAAACTTTAAGACTCAATAATAACGTGTACAATACTTTGACATCTTCTTATGCTTATTTATGACTACACTACGTTGCTGATTTTTTTCCAATAATGCACTTAGGTGTGTACGCAGGGTGTACGATTAACTCTACCTGTTAGAATAAAATGCAATTTACATATAAAATACTAGAATACCTACTGAATGTGACTGTGAGATATGTTATTAGTTATTAGAAGAACGTATGCCAAAAACCAATGAAGCCAAACCCAAAACGAACATGTTAATAGAAATTCAAGGGTTAAATATTGCTATGACGTGTACAGAGCAACTATTTACTACTATAAGTGCTGATAATGCTAATATAGTTTGTGTAAATTGTTTAAAAATTTGCCTTACTGAATGTATGATGTATTGCTGCAATCGCAAACCACCGCACACATCTTGAAGTCGTAATTCTATACTCTACTTCTATCTTCGGCATGAATCAATCAATATTCGCTCGATAATTATCGTTTGAATGAGTGATGAATAGATTACAGTTTACACATTGAACATGACGAATTGTAATTTAATGGTTAGGAGAGGACAAAGGAACAAGCAATTCGCGTCAACGCAATTCTCGTCATCGAATAGCCAATACTTATTATTATTGTTATTATTGCTAGTTACCTACCTATGCCACTTTGTTACCTTTACCTACTAATAATTTGCCATAGTCATTGACTGAATCACCTGAAGAACTCCTCCTTTCTCAAAAACCATTAAATTCTGTAATGACCATCACTATGTACATTTCTTACTCACTGATTATGAATAAAGCAACTTTATCTCCATAATAAATATTCTTACTTTGCATTCACATTACATATTCAGAGCGCATCCAAATTAATATTTCATTCTTTCAATCTCAATTCTTCGTCTCACATCGTATAAGGCATTCTGTTTCTGCACTTATCCTTATTATTGCGAATTACACTACTTATATACGTTTATAATATAATGCCCTGAATTTTTACACAGTAAATACTCGATTAGGTAAATTGCTATTACTAGTAGTAGTAATGCAAACTCTAATCTACCTAACTAACCACATAAGGTATAGTCTGCATCATGCACACAACAATCTTACAACCTAACATCTCTGAAATTAAAAATTAACTAATCTCTATGTACATGTACATCGTAATAATACATAAAGTCATCTAAATAACTACCTGGTTGTACTTTGCACTGATTATATCTACACAGACAGTCTGCATTGTGTATATATAAAATAAAATGTTTCGTTTTGCCCATCAAAGTTGATGCACTTCAATTGATGTAGCCCAGTTCTGTCGTAAAGGAGTACACAGAGTTAAAATGGCATTATTTATAAAATGAAATAAGACAAGGCAGCTTTATTCAAAGTAAGGACAGAGAAACTCGTGTTGTAAATGTACAAGGCATACGCTTAACGAGTGTGTTTGTGATGGCAAGCAATCATTACATATTATTACACATTATCATCATCTCTCCAATTCAAATCCAATCCAAGACATTCTGAAGCTCTGATATACCTATCTAGTATTGTAGCACTTCAAAATATTATGATGTCAACTCATTCTTATTCATAAAACAAGTATTTCGTAGATTGCCACTTCACTCGGTTACTTATTTACTGACATTCTTATAATCTCTCTGTTCTACCACTTCTTCAACAATGTAATCGTACAAAAGGAATCTCTTCTCCTATAGTAATCATGACATTATTATTATTTACAAACGAAGAAAGATGCTGCTTTAAGCTGCTAACTCCGCACTGTTATACCTACCTAGTATATATACTAAGCTAATTAAGTCAGCAACAACTATTAGGTAAGTACATGTAATCTGCAATCAGCAGTAGTACACATAGATAGCAGAATAGTCGAATTAACACAAATAATAATAACATTGCACATTCATACATAGCACAGTCACCAGTTCACTTTCACTGTCATTCTACAAATATTTTCTATACTATTGCATTGCATATACTTATAAATAAGTATTCTACAATACGCATTTAGTACGACTCTCCGACTCTGGCTGTGACGATAATGATATTATGTGGCTTTATCTGTACAAGAGAGACATTGCTATTTTACTGTAGTATGAAGCACTACAGGATATTCCATTGTTACATGCCTTAACGGATTACGTTTAGGTATGCGTGTATGTGTAGGTATATCGTATGCATATTATATAGGTGAGGTTTGTATTCATTCGAAGAAATCGAAATCAAGATTACATAAATCATTCTGCATTAGTGAACATTGAATCTGAATCATGCAATGCACATACCTTCCTTTACAGTTTGTAATTTACTTGAGTACATGAAAGATCGACAACAGATGAGTCGCACTCGTCTGGCATACACATTAGAGAATTCTATAATCTGTCGTTTGGAAATAAGTCAAAGGTTTACAAGATGATGATGCTGTGTTGCTGGAGGTGAGATTAGTTGTTTGTTGGTTGCAAGTTTAATTGCACAGTGTGACTGAGCTGACTTGACATTATTTGACTATAAAGCTACTTTGTAATGTTTCAAACAATTACACTCCTATATTATTGCCTTTAGTCAGACGTACGTACGAATTGAGTTTGCTTTGTTTTCGTTTGACATTTGAAATATGCATGGAAAATCCATAAAGCTGGGCGGGGTCAATAATATGGGTCAGTCGAGGTCGTCATCCAACTCAAGAAACAATGAGAACATTTATATAAACAGACCATAATTTCTTTTTGATGTTCTCTATCATTTAAGCGAAAAAATACAAGGTAGTCTTCATTTGTGTTTGTGTGTGATGTGAGCATATTTTAAAACAAGTTCATCTGCAAACATTAAACATTACTACTTTACTTTCTGCTCACTAACTCAGTCAAATTATAGGTACCTTATTATACCCTACCCTTATAGCTTTGGTTACTACTACCTCACCTCTCTGTATTTATAACACTTGTGTTTGTGTGTCTGCAGCACAAGAAGTGTAAAATACTAAATGGGAAACAATAAAAGACTCTATACTTATCATTACGTTGTTATAAGCACATCTAGAGAATCCATTAAAAAGTTCTGGTTTCATTCTTTCATTGCAGTCAGTTATCATGATAATCAGTTTGCATAAAATTACAGTACATGCATGCAGACACCTTTGAAGACTTCGTGGTGTGTACTATAATTAGTTAAAGTTATTAATTCATGCAACGATATCAGCTAATGATATATGACTAATAATTGTACAAAAAAGGGCTTGTTGGAATAAATTGATAATAAGGGAAGGGCCTTTTTGGCTTCTCTAACACTTTTTTGCTTATTAGTCTTTGCTATTTGCTATTCCTATATATTATTTACTACACATGATGGCCCAGGGCTTGTCCTTTCATTTCCTTCCTCTAGAAATCATTTTATCATCATTCCTGCTTTCAATCTTCACGAACATTTATTACCTCACAAGAAACACACACGACAACAAACGTTGTTTCAATATTAATGAACTGCAGCATCAAGTGTTCTATTGGGTCTATCATCAATACTTACTTTTACTATATACAATAAACCTAAACGAAAATAATTAGAGAATGATTTGTAAACACAGTATTGTATCGGGAGAAGTTGTATTTTTAATTCGGCCGTACCCCACAGACACCACACACACGTAAGAAAAAAAACAGGCAGGGCCCAGCAGAAATTGATCGGATGGACAGATATGACTATGAGTAAGGCATATTGAATTGAATTGGAATGAATAGATGAATATGTTTTATAAATTATGTAAATGAGATTTGGACGAGAGACATGACATGATAAGAAAGATATGACAGACAGGGATTCTGCATTAAATTTACTTATTGGCTTGCCTGACCAAGACTTATAACTAAAGTTTCCTATAGCTATACTACGATTCTTACCTACTTAAGCAAAGATAAACTGATCAATATATTATAATTATACCAGAGAGGCATTATATAACACTATAGGAAGAATATGAAGTGTATATATAAAAGGGCATGTAGTAATGTAAATTTATATGCCTATTGCACATACTAACTTCAGCGCATTGTTAATAGTGTGTTAGATCACTTCTGTTCACCATTAAGGAGAATTTATACGTACAATTCATCAATTGTGTTGACTATTCCTACTGTGGAGTTGACGAAGTACAAATCTATAAATGAAACTGAGTCGAACAGTAAAATAGTAATGGACCATTATACAAATACATAAAAGCATACTAAATCCTAATGCAGAAAATTCATAGAAATGTTCGTATAGAGAGATTCGATCAATTTAAAATGAATGATTGTGTTTTGTGAGGTGAGTTGGTAAATGAACGGAGGTCAACGTCAACCCTCACTGTCTTTGTTCGTATATTTTACGAACATGCAAGATGAGAGAGTTCTATCTGTGAGATTTCAATTCGCCAATGATGGAGTCAGTCTCATAATATAGGAAATCACTAGTGGGCACACACTGGACATTATTGATGAGAATCTGCACACAAACACAGTAACACTTTACGTGGACTATCTATACTGGCACTAAGAACTATCAGGTAAGTACATTAGGCCAAATAAAACGCATATCTTCACAATATAGAGTGCTATCCCAAGTTAAAGACGTATAGTGTAATAGTGAGGAATAGTATGATGTGTATAAAAGGTGTAGTGTGGTGGTGCTGTGGTTGTATCGCGTTATTTTATGTATGGTATGAATGTGATCTGATTGACAGAATTGGAAGGGGATGGAAGATTGTGTGGTCCCACCTAAGGTGTCTCTCAGATTTTTGATTATCGAATTCACTCTAGTTAATTGTAAATAGACTACACTCCATTCTTTGCCTCCACGTTAGCTTGACACAACTGTTTTCTTGGGAAGAAACTAGAGCGTCTATATAAAAGCATTCGTTTAGGCCCTTCAGTCATCACTCCTCTTTTGTACTCTGTGTACAGTGTGTCCCGCTCCAACTCTATTTACAAGGCCATGCTTTCCAAGGTAATTTACTAGTACTGCGATAAAAATTGTGCTTCTTTAGTGCATTCTTCATAAGAAAGAATAATTTTTTCTTTCTTTTCCGCGTTTGGATTAAATAATTGATATTTTGTGTTTTGTACCCTTTAGGCTGTGATTCTTGTGGCTTTAGCCACTGCCACTTTCGCCGGACTTGCTCCAGTTGCTTTCTCCGTCCAGCAACCGAATGCAATTGTGAAAAATGTGCAAGTGAGAGCTGAGCCAGTTGATCTCAATCCACAGTATGCGTATTCCTACTCCGTCAACGATGCTGAACATGGAGATGTTAAGACTCAAGAAGAATCCCGTAATGGAGACGAAGTAACTGGGCAATATTCAATTGTTGAGCCTGATGGCACTCTCAGAACCGTTAGGTATACCGCGGGTAAAGCTGGATTTAATGCTGTTGTCGATCGCACAGCCGGATATGCTGCTCCCAATCCAGTCTATGTTAAGAAAGTTGTCCAACCTTTGGCACGATATGCATATGCTCCAGTAGCTAGAGTTGCAGCTGTAGCTCCTGTGACCCGCTACGCTGCCATAGCCGCCCCTACAATTCAACACCAAACCGTTTTACCCGTGCGTCAAGCTTTGGTCCAACGACACCAACAAGTGCAGTTTGCCCCCGTACATTTCCAACCCCAACAACAAATTCATTTCCAACCCCAAATCCAACAGCAAATCCACCAACAAGTGCAATTTCGTCCACAAATCCAACAACAAATTCAGTTCCAACCACAATATCCAATCCAATTCAGACCACAAGTTCAACTTCCTCAACAAATTCATTTCCAACCCATCCATCAACAACCACCACAACAACAACAACCCGCTCCCATTCAACAACAACCAATTCCCGTAGCCGATGACTCTACCGGAGCCGAAGTTATTGAAGTGCCCCAACAACAACAACCTCAACCCCAACCCATTGCCCCACAACCTCAGCCACAGCCTCAACCCATTGTCCCACAACAACCTCAACAACCTCCTCAACCAATTTTCCCACAACCCCAACCCGTTGCCCAACAACCACAGCCTCAACCAATTTTCCCACAACCCCAACCCGTTGCCCAACAACCACAGCCTCAACCACAACCCCAACCCCTTCCACAACCCCAAAGACCAATTGTCCAACAACCCCGACCAATTCCCCAACAACCCCAAGCTGAAGAATCTGCTCAAAATGACGACGCTGTTGTGATTGAAAACGACGCAGCTGTGAGATCAAATAGCCCCAGAAATGGAAACAACGACGGATCTTCCTTCACTTACACAAGCAGAGGAAAGCAATACGATTTCAATGTTGCTTACTAAACACACTCGACAGAAACATTAGTGCAAGTGCTCCATGTGAATAATTAGACACTTTTCTACGGTCGGAGTGTTGTGTGACCTGGACCGGATGAGAATGTGTGTTGTAATATTTTAAACATCCTACTATACTTACAGTGATTTATATTTTTGCACTAGCATCTTCCTGTTTTCTGTTCTTTGTTATTTCTGTTCACTTTAATCTTCTGTATCTTCTTCGCAAATGTAAATACATATACTTTACGTATGTACTACAGCAAAATCCCCGTGCAATGATCCATGTTTTCATTAGAGGAATCTTTGCAGCAGCATTTTAATGTAGTTGAATGTAGTACGGTACTTTGAAAGGGTGCTGGTCTATTTTCTATGCTAGTGACATGAACTGCTTCATTACTTGTTTGGTTTACATTCTTATTTATTAAATTATTTAATTTATTCAGCCTTTTTAGTGCTTCTGTGAGTCTTTCATTATCTGTTGACAAATAAAGGTTCATAGCATGGAGTGGTCCACTAAATACAAATACAAGTTGTGCTTTTTATATTCTTTGCACTGTAATTGCAATTTGCAACGTAATAATATTTCGGGGTATGCTATAAGGAATGAATACATGGTATGCTATACTGTCTGTGATATGTGCATCGACAAAAAAGAATGAATTTAAATCAGGACACATTCGTTTTAGGATAATTGAGGTTTTTACTGTATTTTTGCTTTAGAAAGAAGTATAATATATGTAGCCTTATGTGTATTAGTCTTTTAGTAAGTACATAAATGGTGATTTCAATTATGCTTTTCTGATTGGAGAATGCTCAGGTTTGTAGAAATAATATATTGCATGAAATCGTTTTTAATGGAATGAAATAATCGTAGTAGAAGTATTCGACTGGAACAATGCTATTTGTATGAGTGACCTGAATTGAATAGAATTTGGTCTTGTGTATAAAACGAAACAAGGAGAAGATGCCATTTGGGTTAGGATTTGCCTAGGAAAATGTGATCGTATTTATTGATTGTTTGTCCACTTTGGGTTTCTCCTTCACTTCACTGCAGTTGTCTGTCTACCACTTTACTCTATTAGTCCCATAAGTATACCATGCCTTTATAATGTGCACCCGAACCAACTACTACATACCACACGAACATCCACATGTAGTACTAGTACTAATAAACCATTTGTAACGGTTGAAAGAAGGGACGAAGTGAACAGTGACACTGTATTGTGAACCGTGACAATGCAACATTTACATTGACATCAGCATGTCAACTGTGACACTGTGTTAATGCCAACAGATTTCACTTTCAAACATAAATAGAAGTCCCATAGCATGATTTAGAATGCACTGTAAACTTGAGACGGTATTAACACAGTAGTCACTTTACTAGGTCAAAGGTCATGAAGGAGTTGACCGATTGACTCCATCTACGAACTTAGCCTCGCATATATGTATACCAAATTTGATCAAAATATCTCAATCCGTTCTCAAGTTATCGTGAGGAAGGACGGACAGATTTGGTCTTCACATAAAGTGACTTCGTCCCTTAATAATGTGTCTACAGTTTCAATTCGGTAGGAGTGGTATATAGTATAGACTCTATAAAATTTGCACACATTGTCATCTAGATATGTCTCTATACAATCCCTAATGCATATCTAGGGTAATTTGTTCAATGTTGTAATATTAGGAGCATATACTCCTGTCCTAATGCATAAATGGCCATATTTTTACTAATTTTAGACGCTTTTCATGAAAAGAAGCAATAAATAATCACAAATTCTCATTTTACAGTACGCACAAGCAGAAAATGAAATAAATATAGTACCTTTGACTTTCCCTTAACTGCTTTAAATCAAAAGTGTTGCATGCTAATATAATATTGCTGTATTTAAGTATAGACAGATTACATTGCACCTTATGTAGGTTTTGCTTTCTGGCAATTGTATAATTTGCAGCATTCATTATTGAAGGAAACGCTTCTTTCATAATTTAATCATCTATGCGTGCGTGATTGCACAGTAGGTAACATGCATCTACTATTAATTATGATTATATTTATGACAGTATGACAGATAACATAACCTTTTCAACTTTGTGCAGTAAGAACATAGCGGCCCAACCCTTCCTATAATCAATATTGGGAATCCCATGCACTTTTCATGACAACATGTAATAATTCTTGAAACATTGCCATGTACCTACAATAATTTTTATGTTAACTCACCAAGAAAATTAACTCTTACAACAATTTCACTTTAGCACGAAAGAAAACTAATCATTGTTTACATTTATACGAGTACCTAGATTATGTCCATTGTTAAAAAAAGAATCCTCCAAATGAAATTGAATACTTAATTCCATAATAATATATGCATAAATACTACCCATATAGTATACCTCTTACGTATACCACTTAAATACATATAGTACCTATATGTACCTTATTTCATACCTCAACCTCAAATGATCTAGTACATTTACTACAATAAAATTTGCTTCGCACATAATTTACATAACAATGCATGTTAGGTGTTTCGCATGAAATATGCATCATAAATTGCATGGGCGCTGCTTACATCTTATTACGATTTAAAAAATGCATTTTTTGGCACATGTATCAATTTTAGATGTAAAATGTAGCTTAATTTGTGGCGAACACAACAGGAGACATTGGCATCGTTCTTGCTGAGGAATATAATACGATATTTATTTGGATGCGGTCCGGTTGGGAGTTCCGGGATCCGGGTAAAAAAGTTCATTGAAAATCCAGTAGATAGAACGAGGAGGAATTCAGGATCTATATACACATCACATGTGTATCCAGTTCCATTTTGTATGTACCTAACAGAAATGAAACTACATTTAGATGGCTTTGCCGAAGATTCAGATAAAACATTTTCAATTCTCTACAACTCTCTAACTTCGCAAAACATTCCCAAAAGTGTTTCTACATTTAATTCTTCGGCAAACTGCATATACTCTCATGTCTCCATTTATACTTCCAGACAATATTCCGTTGAACCAGCAAAAATTCTAGAGTGACAAGGTTTAAGTTAAGTGGGTTAACAAATAACTGTAAGTTCACTCTTTCCAAAGGTACATGGCAAATTCCTTTGTATTATTCACTACAAAATAAAGAAACAGATTTTTATAGCCGAACTATAAAGCTTGCAGCTAAACGACATCGTTACACTACTACTAGAGTTGATAATATATACTACACTGGATATATGGATTGTATATAAGTATTCAGTGTAACTCCTAGAATTATACTATACTAGTGAGCATAGTAATATGAAAGAAAAGTATGCGTAATATGATGGTGCATGTAGGTGGCTAGGAACATGTTTCTTTTTAGCCATGAGAGAAGAATGAGCTTTCATTTCAGTGCCAAGGCAAGGTTTGGCAAAGCTTTGTGTGTATGTAGCGTATGTATTACAAAAACAACGCAGAGGCAAGTCAAAGGCATTCGTCTGGAATAAATGATGACTGTAAAGTAAGTGCTACAGTGTGCATAAATGCAAAGATATGGTAGTAGCGATTAATCCTAAGTAGGTACGTCTACACAACATGCACGTAGTAGTTGTAGTAACATCATCATGTGGGCAGAGTACTATTAGAGCCTTATATATCTGGAGTGTGTTTATATTTAACATTTATCCGAAAAACTGGAACATGACGCAACCAGAACAGTTATGGTGCAGACTCCTTAATGACACAACCATTAATGATAATACATAATAATTTCGGCAATCGGTGAACCGTGGACCGTATGATTCTAAACCGTAAGCCAAGAGCAGGAGAGAGACCCGAAATTGCAGTGCGGAAACCCAAGGAGCATATTTCATTGCAGGAGTGAGAATTATTTCTCAAATCAAATGTGGTGATTTTAGTATTATGCAAGTACAGATGGTAAATGAAATTATTTACCGTTGTCTCCTAATTTAGAAATTTATGATTATAAGTATATCTATATATACTATTCCCCTATAAGTATACTATTACCTCAGCATCAGTATAACACATTAACAAAAATGTTGGTAAATAAATATGTACTATGTCTACCTACACATTTCAGTCTTCCACTATACTGCTGCTATTAACAGTAATAGATTTGGCTAATTACAAAAAATAAAAGCATTTTGACAGAATCCCCTTTCCGACAATTTCTTGGAAAAAACTACACGAAATGAAAGGAACAGTGAATCAAAGACAGTTTTGTACAAGTTTTGTAAGACTCTCTATTTACGAGCATCAATAAATTATGAGACAGGGAGAAATTCAGCTACTTGAGTTTGCTTCTCAAAACATGAGTGAATGTATTACATGAACTTAAACCATTGAGCACCTACCATGCCTATAGTATGTGGTACAATATAATACTTAACAAAGTTTTGTATATCTTCAGTTTTCTATAACCAAGATTATTACTTTGTGTTCACATCGGTGTTGCTTACATGTTGAAAACGGGAGCATTTGTAGATGTAGAATGCGTATGCATGGAATGGATGGATGGATGTTTTCCTTCGCTGTATGGATGCAGTGTCATTTTTATTCTCTCACATCTCACAAAATCAGCTTGAACATCAACTGTAGTTTTCCAGAAGAGGATTTGGGAATGGAAGCACATAGATATTTTATATAGTATTCATAATGCTTGCTTACCTATGGGAAAAACGAGATTCCTCAATTTCGTTACAACCCTTAAAGTAAACATGTGCAAGTAAATACATTTATCTATATCAATAGAATCATCTCTTTGTATTATGCCTGAACTCTTCCTTGTATTTCTCTCGCACACAGATAAAACAGTCGTAGTACTACTACAGTAAGGATAAGTAGAAACTAGTAGAAGAAGATAAAGTTATAAAATATTATTTCGTTTTCCTCAATCGATTTTGTAGTAGTGAAGTAAAACTCGGTGTTGTTCTGTCTATTTTAAACTTACTACATATTACACATAGTACAAGATGTACATAGGTATATATGGTATAAAGAAGATCTCCTATGTTGCTGTTACCTTCTTGTCATGTAATGTACAAATATATTTTCTTGGACTAGAGTTACCAGAGTACCTACCGTATTACCATTTAAATAGTAGTGAGAGCAAGGTTTACGAAAGAAAACACGTATAATGGTATCCGTTAGGTAATAATAAGTAAGAACCTGCAAAATAAGTACACTCGCATAGTACAACGGAGATAACAATGTCTATATGGAATCACTACCATAAGTGAAAAAGTCTTTTTCCTACAGCTTTATTCGTATTCTTCGGAGAGTTACAGAATCTTTTACTTAGATTTTACGAATATCTGTTTTATTCCATTATATACCACAGTTGTGTAGAATCTATATCCTTATATGTACTTACAGTTACAACACACTAGTACATTAAAGAGTCTTTGTGTTTACTAGGAACTACTACATGTCTACACAGTGTTTTTTATTTCCTGAACAAGGCATGGTCAATGTACCTAGTATATAAAACGTAGTATATATCTTTGACTACCTGTATGGTTTTGTGATAGACACCATATGCTATGTATGTACCTATATATAAGTATTTATACCGAATAAAGTTCTTTATTTACCATTACAGCTAATATAACTTGTGTGTACAAGCCATACTTTTACTTGTCACTAAATTTAGCAGAGCAAGAGCAACAGTACTACATATTCCAAGTAAAGGAGAAGAATACATTCAACTACCAGAAAAAAATCGGTTATATTGTAGTATTTCCTATTTGTAAAAATATTACACTTTGTGTGGGTAATAGTAATGAATAAGTTGTGTAATAGGTATACATTACAATGCTTTGGTTACATATGGTTGAACATTATTCATACGTACAAGAAAGATACATAGGTAGTTGATATTACCTAATAGATTGTACATGCAACTATTACTACTTTGACAAGAAATGATTCTTTTTTCGTATAAAGGGAACAAGTCTTGTGTGTGTGTGTGATAGTGGCAGTCATAGGGATTCAAGGGATATAATATGAGCAATGAATAGGTATATTTTATTTTCGTATATGGAATAAGCAGAAGCACAAGAAACACAACTCATGTAAAAGAAATAGTGGAAAACGTTGAATACGAATCTCCATCTCATTTCCCTGCACATTTTCTAGTTGCCTTCCTTAGGATTTTCTTTTTCTTTCGTTTCTTCACTTTCCGGCGCGGTTGAGTTGGCTTCAGCTTGACTTCTTTTGGCTTGGCACGATTTTACTTACTTGAATTGTACAGGACTGTACCCGACTACCTTTACTTAGACTTTAACGTAGTAACTTCACTTTCTTTTACTATATGCCAGTAGGGATACGAGATGCAAACTGGGAAAGTTTCTATTTTCTTCAATTCATGTAGGAAGCAGATTCTGTGGTACTTACTCTGTAGACTCACACAGTTCTTCTTCTTCTTCTCTCTCTGGCTTTTCTCTCTTGCCTTGGAATGATGAGAGTGAACACACTTTTCCCATTTCAGTCTTACTCTCAGAGTTAAAGTTCAATCTCAAATCTTTATGATGGGTCACACCAAATGTACAGCTCAGTTCAACTTACTCACAAGAGAGAAAGAGAGAGAGAGACCGACAGACTTTATCTACTTGTCCAACTCAAAATTACATTTTACCTTTTACACACCAGTCACCAGACTTTGCATCACCTATGTTGTAGATATAGAAGTACAGATATACTTACCACTATTATTATTATTATCTCATATATCCTAATATTTCCACTGCGATAATAATATTCTTTCCAAACCCTATCGCTCATTCTTCCCAGCTTGAATGTACTCCCGTTGTCCCGTTTGTACTTCAAGCATGCAGTAAAACTTACTATTATTAAAAGGCCCAGGAGAAACTACGTATATTATTATTTTTCATTGATTGTAAGTGTAAATGGACACAACCTTCCGTATATTGGCGATCAAACACCAAAAGTGGACTTGACACATCTGACACAACGAAGGATCCATTTTCATTTATTAAGAAACGAAGTTTCTTGTATGGACATGGATTTCGCGTGTCTGGTCGTCTGTCCTGGTAAACAAAACTTTTTTCAATTCGTCTTCACTTGGCCTTATACAGCTTCTTGCGATTCCCTCCCACTCACATATCCTCTCTTGCAGGATGATAAGGATTAGTGCAGAAAAAGAAAACTAATGGAGATGGAGAGTGTTTCAATATGTATGAAGAATTATTAATAAAATATACCTAAGTAATCTTATTTCTTGCAAATGTTTTATCCAGCTTATGGATTTGAGTTGTCTTACGCATTGAGTTGCTAAAGATAAGTATGCTTACGTAATATTATCGTCCATGTTAATTCTTATATAAAATATCAAAGAAGCATTATGGTTATCACTCTTATTACTAAACAACTAACATATTTGACCATGTGTTTCATATTAAATGAAACTTTGAGTGCTCCAAATGCAAATGGTAAGTAGAATATTATTTTCAATATTATGTAAGTACATGGTCAGGTCAAAACAGGGTGTAAATAAACATAGATATTACAGGTAAGTTATATTTAAAACTGAAACTAAAAATGTACTGTTTGGAAATATAAATATTTGTTAGTATTTTTCAATTGTTTGAGTTCAACTGACTGAGTCTGGGTTGTTAGTCTGCGTCATTTTAGCTACTTGTGGCTACTACGAAATGAAATGTCATCAAATGATTTAATTTCGTCATTTAATTTGGAAGTTTTTAGAGTCCATGCGCAGATAATATCAGAAACATGTAGTTAAAGTGTCAAAGTTCATAAAGGAGTTGACCCCATCTTCAAACTTAACCGTAATAGTACGTATAGCAAATTCGAAGCCATTATCTGAATCAGTTTTTGAGTTATCGTGAACACAGACAGATGGACGGACACAGGGACCGAGTGAAACGATGGCTGATGATGATGATTCTAAGATTGACATGTGGAGCGTTAGACCGGTTTAATTTTTCATGTTGCTTTTTGTTTGCTTGCTAATGCATCGTGCATGTACTACTGCTAATACTAGTTCAAATAGCAAATCTGCCTTTTCAATAAACATTTAATCGAATCCCATTAAAATATTTATGGAATATTTACAGCCACAGCCTATGAAGAAGTACACGAAGATCTCAGTCCATTACTTCAGCTTCCCATTGAAAGTCAATCCTTTGCTCGTTCTCATATTTATTGCAATATTCAATTTGGTTTGCCTCAAGTATTTTTAATACACAAAATACTTATCTAACTTAACAATGAGTCTCTTACTTACCAAACCAATACTTAAAAAGTTTATAAACCCTGTGGCAAGTTTTATACCAACCAATACTAGGTTAAACATTGTCATCAACTACATACAGATTATTTTTACTTAGATATGTGTCTCTACTCTGTGTCTGTCGTTCAATTTTAGTTTCAGTCTAACGAGAAAATAAATGTTATTTAGTTATAATTATACTCAAACCCTATAGCACAATAATTCACCTAAGTAGTAAATGGACCAACCACGATGAACAGAATTAATGAAGAACAAAGTAACATCCGTACCGTACGTACCTGGAACTCTTTTGTTAACAAAATTATGCCTTGTACTAATGAATAGCGGTTGCTAATGTTTATTAAGAGGCTTACGTTTTCCTCTGATTATAAATGATGATTTCCTATGAATATGTATCTACCACAGATCAATTTTCCTGCAAAGAGTTTGCAACATAATGAGAATAATGACAAAAGAAAAGATTAAAAGTTTGCCTTTGAAGTACGTTTAACGACGCACCTATTCAGAAGACTTGAAACCTCAAAGTTTGTCCCAGCATCTGTTAAAAGTTTATTCGTGTAATGGTAGTAGTAACTAGTAACATTATCTGTATTGTATATTTACATAATAGTAATATACGTATGTTATTCTTATTATCTATACATGCATGCTAAGTTAAATATTCACATCACAAGTAAATCTACCCAATTATTTTCTACATTTTCATCTACATGGTACATTGAGTAATACTAACTACGAGTGTGAAAATTGCACATAATACTATGCAAAAGATAAGATAAGAAACTGGTGCAGTCATGTTATGTGAGTGTAGTATTTTATTTTGATTCCACAGTCTAGTGCATAATTTATGAAACACTTTCCGAAGAACTCCCTTGCAGAAACATTTTGTTTGCATGCATCTTTCTGTACACAAGATAATATCACAAGAGCCTTTGTATAGAAGGATATATGCTGATATGGAGGTGTTTACTTGTATAGTAACGATTTCTTATTTCCATTTTTGCATTACCTTTTTCATTTTACTTCCTTAGATCTTTACCGTAACATACATAACAATTTCTGTATTCAAATATATGCAGCTGCGGCTTGCAGTCTGTATTTAACTGAAGTGTTCAATTTTTTGCATCCTCGTATGATTTTTGAATAACATTATTTTACCCTTCTACAATTCAATGTCGAATTGTACATCGTTTGCCAACAATATTTACTTCCATGATGCATTGCATGTCTCTGAGCCATCATCGCCGGTCTCCAATTTAAAAATTGGCAACAGAATTTTCAAGTAGGTAAGAACAACAGTATGGAAGAAAGAAACACGTAAAAGTATAAAGATACAACACTTATATTATTATGTCCATAGAAATGCATCGTATCGCTCATGCAACTTTTATTTTGAGTACAAAGTCAATACACAACCGTAATTAACAACCTATCAGACAAAAGTAACATTTTATAGGTATCAAGTACATTCAGACTAATTTTTTGTGCGATTACTGCAGTTTTTGATCACTTAATTTCCCAAAAAAATCTTCCTTTAGGAGTTTTGTCATTGGATTAACGTGATAAATTATTGTAATCCACATAGGAAAAAATTGATGTGCTCTTCATGAAGTTAATTTGTATTGAAACAAAACATTCGTGTTGTTTGACTTTATTAAGTTGTACAAACCCAATGAAAAAAGAATTACACACTTCAATTCACATTCATATGACGGATGAAGAATACTAATGTGCTATGATGGTCATTTTTCAGCTGTAATACTACTTTTTGTTGTATATATGTGTACAATATTAAATATCGCAAAGTGGATTTGCATGTTTGTTCAAATACGTATGAAATGAATAATATGACAAGCGAGAATTTCAATGCTGAACTTCCTACCATAATTAGTGATCATTTACATACACTCGCGTGTAATTATAAGCAAGACCATCATCTTCACATAACATATTCGTATCGATTACCACTAATCAACAACTCTATACGTTTATACTACAGATGCAACCTACAGATAGATCTTACTCTGCCGATATGCCTTAATGACTATATCTCTATCATATTTTATGTATCGATTATTCGTCCAACTACATAAAATATACCCATGCAATGCATGCCATTATGATTCATGATAATATTATTTTAATATTATTTGCGTGCGTTTTTAGTGCGATGGATTGATGGATATACAAAGAAGTAGAAATTCTATATGCTTTAATATACCTTACGAATTATTTATATAGGAGCCAAGAGCTTTTTGTTGAGTCAATGCAAACAAAGCCATTATGCCTTAATTATGATAATATACAACAGTGGTCATTTATAAACAGTAAAATAGGATACTTAACTACTTAACCTTCTCTCTAGAGTCTCACATAATTTGACTGTTATGTCGATAATAAACTGCATTAATGAAAAAGTGCAAGTTAAGGCAGTCGGGTTGTACCACAACCTATTACATAAACTACGTGTACTAACAAATGTCCTTTTATTGCTACTCCTTCCAAATAATAACGCAATCAATCTGTATAAAAGGAAATTACACGACATGGAATTATAAGAAGCTATTATTGGAATGGCTATCCCGAATCTACATAGAAATATAATTGATACTCAGCATACTCAGCTAGTCTTACCTATACACAATTAATTTTTGTTAATATGTACAAACATTTTCTATGCGTTAAAATGCATGCGTCTCAGTGTCAGATTTTACGAAACATAAATAAGATAGAAAATGAAATAAAAATGTCATACAGAATTAACGTGTGGAGATTTTACTGTTTCAAGACCTATTTTCTACAACAGTTATACAATAGGTTCCTCGGGTTTTGGCTCCTGTCGTGTGTGTCGTTAGCGTATAATATGTCGTAGTCGTAGTCAACGAGAGCAGTTGGTCAATCGAGTACCATTGCCCGGGCGTTCGGAGGCGGTTTCTAGTTTGTAATTTCGCTTAACCCCAAAGTTTATATCTTAAACTTACACCGTTTGTTTTGAAATTTTTTCCAGACACACACCTGTACCTTTCTACAAATATATTCATGTATAATACTTCGACTTCCGTCTGCTTTTCATAAATAATAAACCGTATGATGAAATGATGTTTAAAATGTCAATCGAACCTTCATTTCATTATAATGTTTTCTTTTTACTAAAACCACACCCAACTCCAAGTGCTATGCATGAATAAGTACGTAGATAGGTTCAGGTATGTCAGGAAAAAAATTCAAAACAAACGGTGTATGTTTAAGGTATAAACTTTGGGGTTAAGCAAAAGTGTAAACTAGAAACCGTCCACGAACGCCCGGGCAATGTGCTCGATTGACCAATGGCTCTCGTTGACTACGACATATATAGTGTAATAATAGTGGAGGGGTATAATTATTAAGAGTAAGAAATTTGAATTTTTTGAAATAAATGGTGAAGCCGAATAAAGTGGGGTTGAAATGTGCTCGGGCTGAAAGGTCGCGGGGCTGAAAAGTACATGGGGTTAAACCGTGCTGTTACCAAAATTTTTTGTTGGAGGAAAGAAGCACTTATGTACAAGCCTATTTCAAATTGGAATTTTAAACTTGTTTAATTGTGTACCTTACCTATGAATCACAAGCGCTAGTTTAATTTTTAGCATTGTTAAATAGAATTGTTATATAAAGCAAAATGAAAGGCTGTAAGTAAAAAGTATTGCAGAACGACTAAAATGGTACACGCATAATTGTTATTGTTGCTATGCTCTGGACAATTTGCGTTGAGGGGGACTGGACCGGAGACAAGCTCCAGTGCTCTATGGCTATTATGATTGTTATATTATATTGTGTAACGCAGGCTTTGAAAAAACTATTAGCTCAACTGCAGGATGAGCTATGATACGAGTTTCTGTATTATTGAGTACTTTTCATGATCATGGTGCAGAACCAACGGAATTGCTACGTTTTGCTGTCTGTAGTAATGCTACATACTTTATACTTTTTCAACACTATGCAGTTCCTGTTGTTGGATATCATTCCTCACTTTATTCACACAGGCTCGTACAATCAATTGCTATAATTTTAAATGGAGAAGAGAGTTGAGATATCTCATCCCATTGCATCCGTATAATGCGATGCAACACAAAGTCCATATCATTTTAGTCAAGAGATGATTCTAAATAAGTAATAAAACGCTCACTTCTGTTTGGTAAAGACCAATATTACTATCTATGCACCAACACTGCATTAAACCCAGTGCATATAGTTCATATTATGTATGAAGGTATAGCTCAAATGTAAATAGGCAATCAAAGCGTCAGTGACTATACTTGCATGCATTCATCAACACAGATCCAGACAGTTTAACTTTTAGCTTTATTTACTTCATGTACTTTTACTTCTGTGATTACAACAAAGTAAATCCGGCCATACTATTATTTGTTCTGTCCATTACCACGGCATAAACTTCATGATGAAGATAATTACTGAACACTTCTCGTGATCAATGCATTATGTAAGCTGTCTTACCATATAATTTAAGTAGACACATATACAACTGGGAACCACATTCAGTTTACGTCATATAACATATAAATGGCTGTTTGTGTTCATCTTACTGTGCATTTTATTTAAAATTATTATTATCATTGTCTTACATTTTAATTTCAATTGAGACGAGACAAACATGATAGGTATTTTTTAAGTTCATTCTAGTACTACTGTGACCGTGGTATATAGAATTTATCTAGAAGGTAGGTACTGCCTTATACCTATTGTATATGCATGTACACAATACCGCCTTTGTTTACTAGCTGTGTAATAATTAATATATTAACTTCGTCTTAACAGATACAATCTAGTCCAGTTAGGTATGTAAACTAATAATATTGTCTCAAAGGTTAATTCATAGCGACAGAGCACATTTATTTATATGGAGAAATTTTTTTTAGGTAGAGCTTGAAATATAGATAGAATTCATGTACAATCAATAGTTTTTAATTCTGTAACATTGCATACAAATCGGGATGCTTATGAACTTGTAATTTAAAGGAATAAAATATTGACGGGTACTTGTTCTCTTCTCAGAATAGATAACGAATTGTTGGCCTACCCTTGCTTATGCCGACAATAAATACGACTTAATGGAATTAAGAAAAGGATAAAGATTAACGAAGAAAATTAGCAACTGTCAGTGTGAGAATTTATACATCCAAACATTTGGATTCCATTACCTATATTTCTAGCTACTTATAAGTGCAAAATGTACAACCTCAAACCATTCGTTCGGTTCCTGAATTATCGTCCGTGTGGCCGGACAGACACACAGACAACTCTCCGTAATATAATGAATAAATAACTTAGAACTTACGATACAAAACAAATCATTTTCAATAAATCAGTTAAGATGAAGTATTGTTTTCTTTAGCCATTAATTTGAGACGTACTTATGCAACATTATGGCCTGATATTTAAAGCTATATACTTTCGTTGATAAGACCTTTAAATTTCATGATAAAGCAGAAATGATTTAATACATTCTGTAAGGTTACTCAGACGAAATTCAAAGTTCTTCTTGCCCTTTACAACCTTCAGGACAACACCAAAGTCAGGGATCTATCTGTTCTTGATCTAAAAATAAACCTGTTAATAGGATGTGTCAAAAGAAACAATTAAGCCTGACTTTAAGTTCTGAATTAGTTGAATTGAATTAAATACGTACTAATCAGTTCACACCGTAAACAGAAGTATACAAAACATTTTTGGCACTACATGCAACATAGCTACTTTGAATTTGCATGTTAGAGACTAAAAATAAGTAACCTATGCATTACGAACGTTTACCAAAACATTCGTCGATTTAAGTATTATACGGCATCACTTTTTAATTACAACCTGCATATTATTAACATTGATATTTAACGAGCATTTTGCTTAAAAACATCTTGGCAGCAAACTTTCAGTACAAGCTACATACAATTAAAATTAAATTTAACGAGCATTTTTTTGTCTTGTCATCATGTCATCTTGTCAACCAAATTCCATCAATACAACCTACGCACAATTTAGGTTAGAATAAACGAGTGTTTTGTTTAAAGTTTTTATGTCAATCCAACTTTTTCCTTCAATGCAACCTGCCAATCGTTGCAAAACTATTTAACGAAATGACCATTATGTATTAAAAAAGTATTCTCTTTCAGTGTGGTACATTCATTGCCGTCTTGTCTTGGGGCGATCATTACAGCACTTGTAATGTAAACCTACTAGTCATGGCACAAACACTAAAAGCACAACATTCTCATTTATCTATTGTGATAATAAAATGCAAAAATATTTTAGAATGGTTTGGAAAGCGTTTGTCTGCTTTCACAACTAATACTTCCCCAAAGCTCATTACTAATGCATGGTCATGGTACGATGAATTATTTTCTATTCCCGCATTCCTATTTGTTTTGGTTTAGGCCATGGGATAATGTTTGTTCACGCAATGTGCTTCACATTTTCACTTGTTTCTTTGGGTAAGAGAAAGTTAAAGCTTGTACTTTGTAGCAGCTTTGTAATGTTTATAATATGAATGTGCGTGTTTGCAAGTGTGTAAAGAAAGGAAGAGAAAAATCTATGAATAGGAAAAGGGAAGCTCTTGAATAATTTGTGCAATTCTCCATGTGTACTTGACCCGTCCACAGAGTTTCTATATAACTCCTCGAATGAAAGGCAAACTTGGATGATATAAAGTTGTGTTTATCTGTTTGAAAGACTGTTTACCTTCTACTTGTATTGATAATACTACACAAAGAGCAACAAAAAGACTCAAGATAGCCCTTTAGCTGAAAAACAATGAATAATTGAATCATAATGTCAGTTTCCTACTTATATATGATTTCTGTGCGAAATAATTTATTGATGTGCGTCCAGTGGCTTTTATTTAATAATGTGTCCCCAAGCGAATTATTTTCTTTTACATAAACAGCATACTTTTACCTTTATTAGAAAAATTTATTGTTGTTCACTTGTTCACAAAAACCTTGCCAGACATGGAAAATAACAATTCGAAGGCTATTTCACTCACATTTGTCAATTAATGGATAATAACAAACCATTATAGTACACTATAAGTAAATGATATATTTCTGTATAAGTGCTATATAGTTATAAATGCCTTGTTTGTCAAATAGTTTGTCTAATATGTATGTATACACAAAACCATGGGAAATTCTAGAACAGTAACACAGAATGTTTGCTTAGCTCAATTCAATGATTGCTGTGACACAAAATCGAAACTATCGACCGAATATTTACATTGTACTATTTACACTTATTGAATGAATGCAAGCATTTTATACATAGCTGCCCTAAATAGCAAACTAAGAAATACGTCTCACTAGTTAATTTAATATTGAAGGAATATCCAGTTTTATGGAGAAATACCTACATCAAGCCTCGTTCGACGCATACGCACATCCACGCAGTTTTGCTTTATACAACATCCGATAACGATTCGCATAAAATCAAAAACTGAATTATAAATTACTGTTGAACTACGCAACACCACTTATACACAGAATACACACATATTCTCTTTCCACGTGTAGGTACATAAAAACACAAATTTTTATTTATATACAGAAGGACGAAGCTATATCGTTACACAGTTGAAACTACATTATTCTCAAGGTAGTAAACGAAAAACGATTTATACGACCAGATTTTCCTTTTCACTTCTTAGTAAATTAATTAGCATTATCAATTTGAATGTAACACTTCGACTATACAAATTCTTACTAAATTCAACCAGGCAATTTCCAACCGTGGGTTGAACAACGTCATAATTCATTAAAAGGCAATTAAAAAGCGAAGTGTTTTTAAATATTTTATATTTAGCATCTACAGCATCATCAGTCCAGGACAAGCCTCCATAAACGGAGGCCGCCTCCATTTCTGGAAACCTTCTAAAGTTTCCAAAAACGGAGGCTTGGCTTCCATTTCTGGAGGCTTCGCAGATGTGACGTTTCAGGGGACTTTCAATTATTACACCACTGGTATTTCCCTTTGAGCGATGAGTGGAAATGACTGTCACAATGGAAGTGGTATTTTTGCACAGATCAAATGAAATTTTGTATTCTAAATATTGTGGGCAGTCATTACATTATAAATGATATTAATTTAATATTAAGGAAGCTATTGTTATTGCACGACCCTCATTTTTGCAAATGATACAATCTTTAATAACTTACAGCCTTCTAGGGATGCTGATGATTTCTGCATTTGTGTAGGTTCATTAGACCCTTCTTCAAGTAGCTTGACCAAA
Organism: Pogonognathellus flavescens; assembly: GCA_019776165.1. Taxonomy (NCBI): domain Eukaryota; kingdom Metazoa; phylum Arthropoda; class Collembola; order Entomobryomorpha; family Tomoceridae; genus Pogonognathellus; species Pogonognathellus flavescens. Next base: position 38,679 of record JABASD010000333.1, on the reverse strand, counting down.
ATGTTTGCAAAATTTGTAAAATTTTGAAAGTTATTGTAAAAAGTCTAAGGACTCCATTTCTGGAAACTTAAGGTCCTAATGCCTCCACTTTTGGATACTTTGACTCCAAGGTTTCCAGAAATGGAAACCTAGCCTCCGTTTTTGGAAACCTTAGCATGGTTTCCAGAAATGGAGGCGGCCTCCGTTTATGGAGTCTTGGCGTGGACTGTCTATACATTATGGAGAAGACTGTCTTCTACATAATGCATTATGGAAGCCAGGTTAAATTTCATTACTAACTAAATAAAAGAAGCAGAGCAGAAGCATATTATAGCGCAACTTAATTAGTAATGTTGGATTTACAAACAAATGGAGCGTAGACAGGTAAAAGGTGAATTGTTACATTCAAGGCAGGCTTAAAATGAAGCTTTGCTCCACCCAAAAAGTGGTACACCATAAATTATACTAGGAAATGTTCTCAAGTACATTCAAAGTAAAAGTCAAGCGACATCGCCGTAAACAACAATAAATTGATGACATGAACTTGTCTCATGACTTGCGTGATCTCAATGTACTTGCCTTTATAGGAGGAAGCTATAGCTTTGGTTGTATTTAGCATTGTAAGGTTTTCTGCGAGTACAATTTGACTTTTTGTGAGGCATTGTACAGTTGAATGATTCTGTGATGCCTTTATTTCTTTCTGCATTATGGAAATGACTAGGAAAGTCATTCAGGGTTGTGATGGAGGGAAAAGGAATAAATTGTAGCTCCAGGCTCTCTCGTCTACGATGACTTTCTTTTTCTGTTTTCGTTTCATTTCCTGCTGATCCCCGCTGCCCCCAGTCCACGTGTAGCCTTAATGTCACAGTCACTTATATCTCTCTATTGTTTCGATCTGTTCTGTAGACGTACATTGTGGTGATTCTAATAGCTATACTGTTGTGTTGCGAGCACCTATACTGCAATCATGAAACGTGATATCGCACTACTGCAGTCTTCACATTCCATAACTTTTTCAGCCACGTAGATAATAGAGATAGAATTTCTTGGCGAAGATTGATTTTCATGGGCTGCATGAGCTTGTGCATTGAAATGATCGTTGCTGCAATAGTTTTGTAAGTATATGAACTTATAACATGTGTGAGAGACTACTTCCAAAAGTTTTTCAACCTCTACATATTTCCATTGATTTCATATAAAGCTGAAAGAAAGAGCGATGGAGGTGAAAGTTCGTTTTGTTTGCTCATCGTCGAATTAGACTTATTCGAGTTACTAAATACGTGGCCACTCACAATCAGACTACACTTAGAAAAAAGAGGTGCACCATCAAGACTTCACCCAGGTGCTCATGGCAAAAATTCCAACCTGCTGTGCGCAATATTATTTCAATAGACTAACTATCCAGCAACAGTAATGGATATTCTATTATTGAGACACAAAAGAGTTTCTGAGGTTAGCCTAGCTAGTCTAGTAGCAGCACCCACTAATCAATACATTATTAATTTTTGTTAACATGGGTGTATTGTATTGCATAGCCAATTCCTTTCGCAAGGAGAACTCTTTCAACAGTCATATCATATTTGCATACAATTAATTTAACTATCATTCTATGTCAAATCGAAGCGCTTTATGAAACTGTCTCGGAAGAAGACTTCACTTGAAATGAAAAAGGATTTATACCACTGTAACTTAAACTGAGAGATAATTTTTATTTATTTGCTCATAAACATGTATTTCTATATTGGCTTTTCCATTTCACTCTCTTTTTGCAATTTATTTGGCGGTTAATATCTGATGATTCATAAATCTGGCAAGATAAAAGTTTTAAAAAGTTAACTGAGTTATGTTTATGTTATATATTTCTTGCGGGCTACTTGGCTAATAAATTTTCCAAAATCACTCAACGGAAAGGTATTCGCGTTTCTGGGAAAACAAAGCACAAACTTTGGCGGACCTCAGCTTGAGCTACAAAGTACAAAGACGACACTCTGGTCCTGGTACTAATAACATCTGTACTTACAGCTACGGTGGTAGAAGTGGAAGAGGTTTCTGAATTATCTCACGTCTCGATGAATTTGGAAGCAGCATTCTAATCTGCGGAATTTCGATTTCTGGAAAAGATGATTCATCATGCGACATTTATACTGAGATTATAAAAGTGGTCCGTGTAATATGGAGAAACGGTTATAGTAGTTGGGTGGATAGGGAGTTGTCTGATGTGTTATCGGAAGGAGAATTTATCTCTCCTTTTTCTGCGAAATAGACTTTTACAATGCTCAGTAAATAATTATTAGTATTTTAGTGTGCGTTTTCCATTTGATTTCTGTGTAGCTGCGATGGAAAGGGAGACGGAGTGGAGACCACAGCAGAACCATTCATATGCAAATGCAGGAGTAGTAGTTATTCCAAATGACACTGAGAAGACGTGACACGACTAATTCTGAGGAGAATCCATTTCAGATTATGTTTAGTGCAGAAATGTGGAGAGCGAGTGAGATGCATGTTGAGTTCATGTTGTCGTTCTCTCTGTCTCACTAAACTCCCTTGCTTTCCACCCAACAAAGAAAGGTGCATGGCTTATCTCTTCCAACAGTCCCTGCCATTCTAGTCTGCCATTCTAGTCCCGCTCCCATCATTATACCTTTTTCTCCTTCGTACTCCTCCTTTTACAGACACGTCCTGCATGTTCTGCATGTTGTGCATTATGTTAATGTTCTATATATTCATAACAACCAACAGACGTCTGCTGCTACAGCATACAGGCAAGTACAGATGCAGCCGGGTTTAATCGCAGAAGAATTCACTATGTGCTGTGCACTCTCCTTTTCTTTACTGGAATTATTTCTGCCCATCCGAGTCATGACACAACAAACACAGCTACTATAATGTTGCGCCACTCCTCACTTGTGTTTCAAAGTAAACCGAGTCAAGTGTCTTGTATGAAGGATATTTTACGAATGCACATTCACAGTGCTCTGCTGAAATTAACTTTCTCCTCGTATCTGCCTACAATATTGCTACTCTTCTGCTTTGTTCGTGGCGGCCCAGGCAAGGCTCTCCACAACCCCAACTAACTGCTGCTTGTCCTCCTTTCCCTTCGTGCAAGTCTCGTTCCTTGTCTGATGTACACAGACGATAAAATTGACAGCCATGGTATAGTAATGTGCTAGTTGCTCGTTCCGGAGATTGCCTTTCTACCTTTCTTCTTTTACAGCTACACACATAACCGCTACTTACGCCAAATACCTCCCGCACACAACCTCAACGTGTGCTAAGCAAAGAACCCGAGAGAGAGTGGAGCAGTAAGAGTGGACACATGATTATGTAATCTTTATATTCTGCAAAGCAGTTATCTCTCTCCTGGTTGCGGCTACTGTCATAAAATAAACGTGATTCCGAAAATAATAAAGAGGCAGAAACTCTGTTCAGGGCAATCCTTCCTATGGAGAGGGCATAGGGGTCTAGCACACACTGACACAATTTAGACGCGTAGAAAGCTTTTTGGTTCTCCTTTCCTACAAACGTATGTGACTAACCTATTTAGTAGCGTAGATATGATTAGGAACTATAGGTACGCAACAAAAGAATACCTTGTCGTTTTGCAATATGTAGTTAAGTTGAACTGATTTTATTCGTTTCGTGAAACGAGCAAATCACATTTCATTTCTGCTGTAAATTGGTGCTTATCACCATTTCCGCTTGTGTGCACCTCACTTTTGCTTAAAAAGATTGCTTCATATCATCCTTCCTTCGTAGTCTTCGTGGCGTGTATAATGTTCGTATTAGCGTGGGGCTCATTCTGAAGTGTTATATAATATAACACATCATTGAAGTACTGTAGTGTGAATAAGTAAAGTAGTTTTTCCCTTGAATCACTCCTTAGCCTTATATTGAGAAAAGTCTGCTGTATATTGAAAAGAGCAATGTTTTATTTGCTATTGCCAGTATGAATTAACTATTTAACTTCGCTAGTCTGATGTGTGCATACAATAATACGATCGAAATGGAGTTGTTCTGGTAGCTGGAGTTGTTGTGGAAGAATTTGAGGTTGTTTTTAAGAGGAGTTTGAGATTCTGTGATGCTTGTGAAAATCAAAAATCCTTTGTGGACATAATTTCAGTCACATCGTAAAATAAAGTAGAAATGAAGTAGACATCTGTCAAATAGCACAGAAAATCCTCTGGAAAATTTGAGAATGTTTATCCATCAGATGTGAGCTAAAATCGAGAGCCACATTGACGGACTGAAAGCGATGGTTAAGGAGACGTAATGGACAGAATGACTGAAGAAGTGTTTTATTTATTTATTTCAGATATGCGTACGAACAGTTGACAGCGTGCACATTCAAGCAAGAATACAATCATGCCGCGTTTCAAATAATATTCCTGCTCACTTCGTATGCTATTCCTTTGACATTGATCTGTCTGTTGTATTTTGGAATGATATTTCGTTTGTGGAAGAGCGTGTCAAGTGCTGGAGCGTCACGACAGTCTCTGCGAGGAAAGAAGCGGGTGACTCGGATGGTGGTGGTGGTCGTGGGAGTCTTCGCTGTTTGCTGGCTTCCTATCCAAGTTGTTCTCCTTCTCAAAAGTCTCCAGATCTATGAAATTACTGACATGACCATTGCCATTCAAATCACAGCCCATGTTCTTGGCTACATGAATAGTTGTGTCAATCCCATTCTCTACGCCTTCCTGTCTGAAAACTTTCGCAAGGGTTTCCGTAAAGTTATTCAATGTAGGTTGGGCTTCAGAGGGCACAATCACGGCAATCCAAATCACAACGGACACAGTCACGCCGGGGCAAACCACCACAGTCACCGACACAGCAATGTTCACATCCAGGAGGTGAGTGTGGCCGCCTCCGCTCCTCTCGTCCCGCACTCTCACCATCAAGGTCCCGGTGGCAATCACTGCCAAGCCCTCATCGTTGACGACACACACATCTCTGTCACTCAGACCAAAGAAACTTCTCTTCTCACTGCCAACTTGGAAAACGGGGGCAACGGCGGATTTGAAACTCCCTCACCTCCAGGCCACCATCTCATCAAAAAGGTCAATAGCTTGAAATTCGGATCTCCCGATGTCATTTTGTAAAAGATCCAACACAATTACGCAATATGTTTACCTGCAGAATGTCCTCTTTTAAATAAGTCAATGTTGGCTTAGTTAGTTTAATTTCTCCAGCCTACAAAGCATACTCATTAAAAGCAAAATGTGTAATCAAATGTTAATTAATATGTCAAGTGTAGTTGTTTAGTGAAAGTGAAGTAATGCTCAGAGTCAACTCAACCTTCGTTAATCTTTCGTTTACAGAGAAAGCAAAGTACTATAAGGTGTGTTACGTAATATTACTTACTTAAACAATTAACAATAAGTATATATAGAATAAGTTGTCGCAGACGAAGACCTTGGAAAGAGGTCTGCGTATAAACATTATAAATGTTACAGTTAGAGTAATAATGAATGAAACAATGCTTAAGAGCGTAACTGTGGATGTGATAGCAGCATTGAATACTACCACTAGGAAATGGACTACTATACTCTTACGATTACTTATTACGAAGTTCAAGCCATGAAGGATACGTGTGCATGTGGAGACTACTACGATTAATCATTAACAAGGTTCGTTCATATGTGATTGTATTTTAGCCAAGTGACGTGATGTGAAATTGATGAGAGAATGTAATGTGATAGGTAAGTTGTGAGTTTAAGTTGACAGACAGACGTAAGAAGTCTTCCTGTCTCATGTCGACTTTTCAATACAACATGAACATTACTTGTACTTCTACCACTCACTTCTCCGTCGTTCCCGTGCTACCACAACGTTTTCAAGTTCAATTTCTTCGAATATCAAGCCTGGACAGTTGCACATAATGTTGAGACACATTTGAGGTGACACGGACTATTTAGACTACACGTAATCTGCAAAATCAATCAGAATGAGCCATGGAGTCACCTTAGGACTATTCGAATACATCATTTTGTTGCTTTACACACCAACATGCTTCTTCATCCGTATAAAACCTACCTTAATTAAGCATCCTTATAATATACTTAGGTTTGCCATATCTTACTTGTGCCATGCATATTGAGACGATATGTTACAGCTGAAAAGCAATCACTTATAATTTATAGTTATATATTCCTGTACATTATATCGCTTGTTTAGAAGGCTACACCTGCAAACTGGTGTTAAATACGATATCCAATCTTATTCTTACATTCAATTCTGAATAATACTAAATTAGGTATTAGAATTTGCAGTAAATCTTATCCATTCCTCGTCATGTGCAATACAGGGGTGGCACGGGAAGCAGAGTGAAGCACTCTTTAATTATTCATTCTAACATGCCATTGCACTCTTCCATTCAGTACAGAGATTTTGAGTGTGGAGTAACAGATAATTAAAATATTTTATACAGTGCATCCAGAAATGCCATTTTCATACTTTGCCATTGAGACCTTATGTTGAAGTTTGGATATTCCCAATGGTTGTAGATTAGCACGAATACGAAACGGTGGTTGACTAATAATGTTCACAATGTTGGACTTGCATTATAGTATACTGCCCTTTTGGCTGGTCACAAACATGGTAGCTCTACGGGTAATTGATGGACAGTCCATTTGTGTATGACCCTGATGTATGGTAAAAGTGAGAGATGGAGATGGACAAATTACAAGTTTAGTCTCCTACTCGTTTTATTAAAGGCACGCTCATTTTCATTGAAAACTACCTTTGAACACTTAAAGCATGAGTTCGGTGTTCAGATTTGAGTGACAAGATATTAAGTGGCTCAAAATTGCAATTTTGACAAAATAATCAGATTCAGCAGAGAACAGGGCACACAGCAACGTTTTCGTGTGTTGCATAAGGAACGTTTCCTCATTTACTACTGTACTCAAGTACAGCAATTAAGTAGCTTCCTTTGTGCATAAACACTATACATTCTTTGTGTATACTTGACACAAAAGCCAGTCCATTATTTTTCTACTGTTAAACTGTGAACAAGTTTAATAGTTTATCGTCGGTATTGTTGATGTTCCCTTAAAGCATTGCAGGGATTTCAAAAAAATGAAATTCATCCCTTCTGTACTCGCTCTGTTGTCAATTACACATTTTGAACTACAATTAAAATTATATAATGTTTTTAGTGGTTTGAAGGAATTTTTATTACCTACTTAAGATTTCTCTGCAAGAAATTTTAAGCTTCTTACACTACACAGAATTACAAAAATTGCTTAGACGAAGGTCCGATCATCGTTTAATCGTAAGTACAGCTACAGCTAGTGAAACAAAGCCACAGTTAGTACACGTTGTGTTAATCCGAATAAAGTTACTGTAATTTAATTATTATCAGCGACACAATTTATAATATTATGTGTGAGTGAAATGTGGGTAAAGGAATGAATCCTGAAGGCAGAAAAATATTTAATAAATTACTAAATACTATAAAAAGATACATAATTAATGAATAAATATTTAATCTTCAATTACCGTCAACTCAACCCTTATGAATGAATGCATGGCATTGCAGCTAATGACGAGCACACAATAAAATAATATTATGTTGCTGCTGCAACACAGTTGGTCCACCTCTCTAATTCTGAACAATCTCATTTCGAGGCAGTAAACGGAGAAGTACGAAATTAAATTAGTTTCTTCATGGTGGTTGGTAGAGTTGAATGTTGCATCTGACTGAAGGTAAATAAATAAATAACAATTTTGTCTGTGTGCAACTCAACAAATGTGTGAATTGCATATTGTATTTTGTATGCATGATATAGATGAAAGAATAATCTAGTTAAAGCTAAAGATTAGAAGTTGAATGGGAAGATTTACAATTTATTCACTATGAATGAGATGACTTCAGTCTTACTAATATCATACTGTAGAATTAATAAAAGTACACAACACAGCTTATTTTTTAGAGAAATGCATCTTTCATGCATCCATATAACTAAATGTCTTCACTACATCTCTCTCTGTAGTGGTAGAGTGGTAGCCACTACGGCAGTGGTTAGCGAAGCTGTTCAAGTGTGATGATGGGGTATCATGACATGACTCTCGTACTATATATTGGTTGGACTGTGTAAAGCGTAAGAAACACTTTACTGCAGTGAAATGAGTGAATTGTCATAAATAATCATGAATCGTATAGACCTAATATATATTAGAGTACCTTACACGGGTACTTCCACGTAGAGGAATAGGATTCAGTACAATTGATATAGAGTAACAAATAACATATTGAGTATTACTGTTACATATTTACAAGTTCATGAAATTATGGTTGAGCTTCTACTTGGAAGGGAAAGTATTTTCTAATTCTCCGTTGTTTTTACTATACATAAATATGTGTACTGTGTACATGTATCTCAATAGTGTGTGGATTCGTAGACTGTACTATAGTAATTACTGTAATTACTAATTGTTATTGAAATAGCGTGATGGTTGTAGAAGATTGTACTTTGTATGGTTAACAATGACTATAGCTAAAAGCACTTTATGAATAGAATAAGAATATTTAGATAAACCCACCTTGTACCTGTTGATTTACGAGATTTACGACCACGACATACAACGTAATATATTAGCACACGTACAAGTACAGTTTGGATTCTTTGGATGTGCATCCGATTTATGGTAGATGTGGATTATGATACGATGAAGATTGGATGGTGTAAAAACCTAAAAGCTTAAAATGAACTATGTTATGATACATATGAATCACGCCCCTTCGATGTTAAAATTACTAAATACCTTCTTTATAAAAACACAACAAGGTATTTGTGTGCTAATCTAGTTTATTATTATATATACTGTAAATACATCTATAATCTAGCTCGTAGTATTCGTAACTTGAGTTAGATTTAATAAATAATTACATTATCATGAATATATACTGATTAGGTATATGATACTATATAATATGTATATACCTAAATATATAATCCAAGTTATGCAACCCAATATCTTAATTCCGTAATGAATAGAAATGCTTGCGATGAAATTCTTCAGTTCAGTCCAGTAATCCGGAACTAGCTAGTTGTATTGAATTATGTTTTCAGACACTATGTTAAATTAAAAGTCAATGAGGCTATGTACAGGCAGCCTTGCCTTTAATGTTCTCATTATTGTCGTTATCTTATTTGTAATATGTGGCATCAATGGCACTTTTCTTTCCTCTGAGTTTCTCTTCCGCAGCTTACGTAAGTATAATGTGCGGAAAGCATAAGTACGGAAAGGTAATAAATTACATAAATATTATACCTTGCCTACGTGTATTATAGTAGGAACAGGAGAGGCATGCATAAACGAGCCCCTTATGCATGTCCTTCCAGTTATTAAGAATGTAAAGGCACAATATGCTATAGCATTAATAGCATAGGTAAATTATATTCAAATTGGAAATACATAATATACTTATTATTATACCAATGATTCGCAATATCATATTATAGAATATATTAAAAATTACATTTGAGAATAAAAATTACTTTTACTGGAAAATTACAAAAAGTTGTTTAAACCATCGTCATTTTTATGCATTTACTTTTAGTCAAATGTATTATTTTTTATGCACACGTCATTTTTATGCATACCTCCATATGTAGTCTTAAAATTATTTTTCGTCATAATCAATGCAATTGCGATTATTATTAATAATAATGAATATGTCGCAGTATGAAAAATAAATGGCCTGAATGAAGTCAGTAGTTATTGTTTAATTATAAAAGACCCTTTTATTAGCCCTCACAATTCACGTATGAAAACAATACACATTGCCTGTGTACACAAATATGTGAATAATACACGTTCAACACGTTCATTTTTAAATACTAGTAGTACAGTAGTATCATCAATATATCTAAAAACGAACTATTAATTCCATGAATCGAATAGAATAATAAATGAATACATTTTTGAAATGAATGAAACCATTTATTACTTCCGAATCATTAAATTCATACATATAAAACTCACCAAGTGCAAAGTGCAATAAGAATCATTTGAACAAAACTTAAATTCCTCGTCTTTACTCGTCATCTCCCTCTTCATCGTCGTCCTCTTCTTCGTCATCATCCTCATCATCATCGTCGCGTCCAGCCGCAACAGGGTAAGCTGCACCCTGCTTGGCTCGCTTACTGTAGGTCGTCAACTCCTGCAAAGAACACAAACCAAAATATGAGAATACATGTGAACAGCTGTTCCATCCTTAACTGAATACTGAGACAGCATACATTGGACAAACGTATAATATGCAGATATACACATTTCCTACACTAGTAGACGTGATTTAAAACGCAATGAAAATTGCAAAGTAAAACAGTGCACAAACAAATCTATCAGCACATAACACAGGCTTTGTCGTTTTCCCATATTAATGCACGTGTCATAATACCCCCACACTATATTTTTGCAGCCAGTTAGAGCATGAGTCTTTTCAACCCTTTTGTTCTGTTCGCTTTACAAATGGACTTGTTTCAAATCAAAGTTAGTGAAAATAATTTACCATCTGGTAACGAGTTTTGTCTCGCTCGGCCATTTTCTCATATTTGCGTTTCACATCAGGGCCGACTTCTTTCCACATACGTCCGAGTTCCTTCGCAATCTCTCCAATTCCGTACTCTGGATTCTTCCCCTTAATGTTTGCTCTCTCATCATTGGAAAACCAGAAGAACGCTGTAAGTGGGCGCTTCGGAGCATTCGGGTCTTTCTTTTGTCTCCTTTTTCTGCCGGTATCCTTATTTTTTGGGGGAACGTAGTCTTCCATTTCGAGGTCATAACGTTTCTTATCCCGTTCGGCCATGTCACGAAAACGCTTCTTATCATTCTCCGACATTATCTGGAATTAAATAAAATATAATGCTTGAATATATATAATTTTTTATTTTTAGGTCAAACATCCATGATTCAACTTCAAAAATTTAATTTTAACAAATCGTAAAATCAATGTTTAGCAGGAAAATGTATTGATTCAATAAGTAAAGTAATCGCCATTATTTTATTATGACCTGTTACAAATAAACAAAATATTTACCTTCCATTGTTCTCCACATTTCTTTGAAAATTCCGAGAATACAACACTTTCATCTGGGTGCTTCTTTTTGTGTTCCATTCGGCATACTTGCACGAAGAAACTGTAGGCGCTGGTGCGACCTTTGGGTTTCGAAGAATCACGCGGCATGTTGGTAACGGTAACTTTAAAAGCCTAAAAATAATCAAAATAACATGTTATACAAATTAGCCAAAAATTACGAACTTCTTATTACATAATCAAAATCATTTTAATTTAAACATACAATTAATTTTAATGAGAATCTCATTTTCCACATAATATTTATGCAACATATGAAAACCCTAGTCTACCCTTTAAAAGAAAAGTTAAGACTTTATACAAAATTAATTTACCAAGAAAAATAGGTGAAGCTGCTAAGAAAATAAGAGTGAAATCTCTAAGTAGGTCAAATGTAAATACCCCAAAAATCATACAACCCAGAACGCACAAGACTGTAACCCATTTTAAGGGCTTGATTATTTTGAGAGCTCAAAAAAAATTGTAAACTGTAAACAGTTCATAGATCATTATACATTATACCTTTATATAAGACTGAGAATTGCGATGTTTGTGATGGATACAAGAAAGGACGATGCAAAGAATGATAATATGAAAAGGATGTCATTTAATTTTTTGACAACGGAGCTGAGCGTATATTATTAAGGACTGATATTAGTAATTAATTAATGTAGAGGTGAAAATGGTCTTTAAAAATTCCTTTCAAAAATAATCAATAATAAATTTAAATGGCAACAGCATACATAAATGATGCCACGGTCTGAGACATGATTATATAAAGAGTATTTGCAGCCAATAATGTAGCTGTAGAGCTGCCTGTTGTAGCAGCAGTAGCGTTGCGTTGTTGGCTGTAGTGTAGAGAGTAGCTCTCTTTAGAACAGCAGTCTTGTGCTTGAACAAGCCATCCCTGCTGCTGCTGATGCAACACTTTATAGCTGGCTTGTGATGTGTTGCAGGGCCGTGCCAAACACCTTACGGGGAGAGCCCAGCTACACTCGCCACATACAAATCTGCGGAAGAAGTTACACCTGCAATACAGCCAACGACCGTTCCCAAACTGCAGGGTTATAAACGCAAAGAGTAGGACTGAGAACCTTACCCAGCCGAAACAGAAAAAATACGAGCCTGAGAGCGTCATTCCCAACTCTCGCTCGCACACAGAACAGCCTGGCAAGCTTGCAGAGCCTGCTTTGCTCGCTGCTTCACGCTTGCGGCCAGCAACACCCATCCATGTTTAAACATTTTGGAAAATAATGAAAACTATGTTTATGCTAACCTATTTACTCTTACTTATTTAATAAATACCTCCAAACTGATCAAATTCAACCTCTAAAGTCATAATTCGATACTACTCATTACCACCATTCTGAAATATATTCTCTCCAAGCTTAATTCCCAATCAAACTCTTTCAATTCGTCTATTCAGTTAACTTCACTTAACTTTATGTCAAGTAACAACAAAATCTACCAAAGAAGGTCAAAATTAACGCTGAAACGAATTTGGACAGCTGAAATACATTATGACAGACATTTTGTACATGAAGTGCAACCAATTATAACTTTCCATTAATTGGAAGGTTCGTAGAAAATGGGAAAGAATTCTGCTCAAATTTCTATATTCTAAAACCTCACACAAGGACACCTTCAGAAATCCTGTCTAATTTGTTGACAATGATTAAAAAACATGAAATACTAGTACTTTATGCTTTATGCAATCTACTATTGATTCAATGTTTCTAATAAGTCTTTTCAATTCAAACTAATTTTGTGAATAGATGAAATCTACGTGTGCCAAATGTTGAATGCTGCTGCAACTCTATTTGACCCCAAAATAGAGTGGCTTAGAATGACACTACATGAGCATTATTTCGTTTTTTAAATACAAAAAAGATCATATTTATCTCATGTTCTTTTTCATTTTACTTTCTGCAAGTGGAATTTTGTAATTTTGGAGGGCTTTTAAGATGTGGGATGTGGGAATTCCAAGCCCAACTTAAAGCCTCAAATGTTGAATGAATGAACACGTGACCTTCTATGAACTATTTCCACTTTTGGTGACTGAAATTAAAGTAACCGACAAACTATCATGAAAACAACTAAAATCCATTAAAATTAGTTGAAATACCTTGAAACGAGAGATTCCCACAATTTTTAGTAATAATTAAAAGTTTCCTACTTCTATCAACCCAACGAACTGTTACTTACAACTTAGATTTATGAAAAAGTAAATAAATAGCCTACACACAAACAAACTGATAAAGAAAAACACTTAACAAGTAGTCGACTGAATCAACAACTTGCAGCATTAATTTAAGAATAGTAAATGTCGGATTCAAATTCAAATGATTGAACCAACGGCTCTCATTCAATTACGAATAATATTAATTCTTGGCTACAGACTTCTGGAAAAGGCAGAAAAGTAGATAAATAACTGGAAATAAAATGCACAAATTAGTTGACTAATAAATAAGAGAAGAGTGAGTACCTGAGAAGGAGTTATGTGAAGGTATTGGTGGTTAAAATAATTGTTGTTCAGTGTTTTGTGTTCTTGTGACGAAGAAACTTAATTTTCAGTGTTGAATGCAGAGCTTAGTGTAGAGAACAGAGAATACCTCCACTATCGACTGTAAGAAAGAGGCAAAGCCATGTTAAAAGCCGCCCGGACTGTGTTGTGCGAGTTTAACGCTGTATTCTCCACTCTCTGCTTCTACGCTACACACTCAGCAGAGACACGGCACACGGCTCGATATTCCACTACTTGTACTAAAATGAATGTTCAATGTTGAAACAGTGCGACTTACCTACAAAATCCTGTAATGCTCACTGATGAAAAACTGCCACACACAATTCTAATAAATCCCGAAAAATATTGGACAATTAGTGGACAAAGAGACGCAATGGGCAGCCGAAGACTCGGACCGTAATTTGCAGTGACGGACGAAGTGCAATTAACAAAGGGAAGCAGAAAGTTGACTGTTAGAGTTGTTCTTGACAGACAACAGACAATCCCTATCCGCCTGTGTGAAAATGCTACCTTTTGGCGCGCTCTCGCTCTCAGCTTGTGCCCTCACGTGACCGTTTGAATTTTGTCTCTCCTTTCTCCATAGAATGTGTTAATCCGGCTGTTGTGTTCCGCCGAAGCTTGGCCGTGTACACTGAATTTCATGAACCTTTCAGTCTTCACTGTGTACTTTTATCCTGCTACTCCTAGTTAACAACATCACGTAACACGTTGATAACAACACCACCACTGCTCCTTTAGAACCACAATCATAAACCAGTATAGGTACTGCAAGTCAAGTACGCTTTGTCTTGTCTCTCTCTTATAACACAAATTCAGCTTCATGTAATGCAACTTCCAACCATGTATATATGTAAGTGTTCAAACTAATATTAACTATGGGCTCAAATATCTATGTGGAAAAAATTCAGTCTTCAATTCATTACCAACCTATACAGCTATAAATTGTCTATTAATATTGTATATCCTATTTGCCCGTTTAAGTGTACCTATTGTCTTTTCTACGTTCTATATGTACTTTTCTGTAGGTGCAATGTAAACTAAACTACTTAAGCACTTAAACATAATCCACGTTAAGGAGAAACGATAATCCCGTTCCAGTGAACACTACACAAAGCACACACATGCATTAGCAGTGGCAGTTTCATAGTACATGATATTATGATTGAGTACAATTTTAATCAGCATGATATTATATGAAGTAGCACAAGCAGCACAGTAGTCACCCCTTGCTTATATACAATGCGTGAATTCGTGTGTACCAGTAATGTAAAGGTGTCCAACCACCCACACATACATATTAAACAACCGTCATACAAAGACGGAAACGGAAGTATTGGTATTCAATAAAAGAGTGAGCAATGATTTCATTATTTGTATAAAAGCAATTGTACTTGTACTTGTTGGTTTATTGGTAGACTGGTACTTGTACCTATAGAATGTACGTATAGTGTAGGTACCAGTACTAGTTCACTATAGGTATATAGGTACTAGGTACCAGTAAGTATGGTTTAGAAGTTTCGTCTCAATGTATGCGTATGTAGACAGATAGATATAAATAAGGTGTTGGTGATACGCAGAAATAGGCACTTAATGCTAATGAACTAAATTCATGTTATTAAAATTTTGTCGGAAGATTTTAAAAAGTGGTTTTCTTAGCTTTAAAAATGGTCATCCTGGGGATATGGCGTAATGTGTAGTGTGTAGAAATACAAATAGCCATTTCCCGCTGTCAGCAGAAATGTTGGACAGAATTTGTATAAAAATTGTAAATAATAAAAAATATGTATTTTACAATGCAAACTTCAGTTCGGATCTTCTGTTCACTGTTTATCATGTTTCTGCGACCTGACTGCTTTAATGAAGTAAAAATGGAGAAATTAGCATAGCACTTCCAGGATTTTAGTTATGTGTCATTTCCTCAATTTGAGTCTGCATTGTAATTCTTGAGATCGCTCAGAAGATCTGATGTGACAGGATAACGATAAAGTGTACCGGACACTGGACACATAATCTGCGCTCTGTTGACGTATTAATTGTAAATGTACATAAGGCGAATAAGCAACAACGTCACAATATTTCAAGGACCAAACATAAGAAGAAAAGTTAGCTCAAGGCTGCATGACCAGACAACTCCACACATAACCAGACGATTGCCAATTGTCACCACCTTTCTGGATGCTTTGGCCAAATAGTAAACTCAATTAGACCAATCTGAGAAACTTATCTGCCCGCAATGTTATTTATGCATCATCATTTAAGAACACACGCAGCTAACATAACACCAACACAGAACACACGTGTACGTGTATACGTGCATAGTTCCACACAAAAGCTGGACTTCTCCCTTACACTTACCTTCTATTTAGTCACACACTCAGACTGTCAAAAGTCAAACTCATCTGTTCACAACATACACCTTAGCTAGAGCTTAGAACACCTATACCGCTATTTTTACACACATCCTGTCCCGATCTTGTCTGTGTGTGAATCTTCTAATTCAATCTTTAATTATTATATCCGCTATCGCTTCGATCAGTGGCTATGCATTGATTCTTATTGATGTGCAATATGTATTATGCGAAGGATACATTATGTCAAGGATATGTCGGATATGTCTGCAGTAAAATATATATACCTAAGTAAAGTGTTATTTAATTATTTAAGTGTATACGTAAGCATTCATTCATAATTATAACGCTTTGCATTGAATGTAGTCTCAGTAGTCTGTATGTCACACATATTTAGTGATATTCTCCATGTGATTATTGTAGCTGGGTATTTAGTTATACTACATGCATTCTCATAATTATTATTATTATTATTATTATTAACAATGTTTTTACAGTTACCGAAAATATATTTAGATGCACTTTTAATGTACAGTGATGGTTCGTAATAGCGGCACGAATATGAACCTCCTATTAAATATGGCTACAACTACAAGTCAATCCTATTTTATTGGTTTATGTATATAAAAAATATACTTACTTGTATTAATTCGTAAAGATAATTACAATCACCCTATTGCTTGTATATTTTAACAGGAGATGTAATATACACTATTCCCTGTGTTACCAAAAGTTTACGTCAATTTCATATATAAAAAGGTCGACAGATTAAAGTGCGTTCATGTGAATTTCAGTTACAGGTAATTGATTTACATAGTAAAATAAAATATGTAAACATAATAATAATTGCGTATGTAGTATGCAACAAAAATCTCGCAAATTGTACTCTGCACTGTCAGCACTCCTAAGTCCTAAGTAATACCTAGAAAAGCTATGCTGGGTGTTCCATGCAACTATATTGTAGTCAAAGAAGGCAAAGAACTGGGAAGGCACACCACAACCAGTCACCAGTTGCACCGGCGGATTCTTTCTAGGAAGAATGGAATTATAATTTTGGTATATTAAAACCTTAAGTACTTACAATTTATGTAGTGGCCACTTTACTAATTGTAAGTATCTACATAATACGTACAGGAAGGTGTGTATTGTGAGCAAGAAGTGCAAAGTACATTACACAGGTATGATACAATAATCTCTCTCATATCCTGAGCCGAGACGATGGACATTGTGCTAAGAAAACTTAAAGCTGGGCAGTTTGAGTAAATTGAATAAATTGTACAGCATCTATACATGCAGGTAATTCAAACTGGGAACAAATAAACAGGATTAATTTTTTTACTCCACCGTCCAAATATTGGGCTAGGGAAGCTAATGTTCTGTATGCATATATTTAATAAAAAGCATGATTGTAGTTATGCTATAATGCTAAGTGAGATTTGGTTTTAAATAATTTTCTCATTCAAAATTCATTTATTTGTAATAATATTAGTAATATAAAATGCAGTCTTCATCGAAGTGTATGTGTCTTACGATTTATTATTAAGTACTTTCACTTCAAATGATCGCAGATAATGTACAGCATTATGATAGTTATGCACTTTACCATAGAACGTAATTGTATTTACGCATGTAGAATATGCATATGTAAAAAGATGAATATCAGTTTTTATTATGATACTGCGAGAAAGGAAAATATACTGAAATTGCATTCTTACCTAAGTTATTTGTTTTCTCAATTCATATTACATTATTTTACCGTGCCTTATAGGCAATCAATTAAATATTGACGATGTTTCTTTAAATAAAAGAAAATTCTCTCTCTTATAGGTATTTAACCGTGTGAAGAATATTTTAAGAAAAATTTCAATGTTAACAAACTAGAAGTCATAGGCTTAATGATCGGAGCTAAAGGAACAATGCCAACATTTGTAGAAGATTTTAGGAAGAGATTTAGATTGGATAAAGAACTGATAAAGGAAATTGTTCTATCTACAATCAGAAGTTCAGTGA
This sequence comes from Pogonognathellus flavescens, assembly GCA_019776165.1. Classification (NCBI taxonomy): domain Eukaryota; kingdom Metazoa; phylum Arthropoda; class Collembola; order Entomobryomorpha; family Tomoceridae; genus Pogonognathellus; species Pogonognathellus flavescens. The sequence goes on along the minus strand of JABASD010000333.1, from coordinate 20,738 downwards.
ACATATTAAACTACCATTTATTCTCAAATAATTAAAAATAAGTTTAAAACATTTCGTTAATATATAGTGATAGTACTTTTTATAATAAGTAATATTTCATGTTTATTACAGTGTCGCTTTGACATGAATGAATAAAGGTACTACTACTACTTTATAGGAAATATATGCATAATTTCCGCATATCAACATAATATTAGAGTTTCTCTTGCCCACGGTTCATAAGACAGAGCTGAAGCATGTGTTATAGGGTGTTGAGATAGCAACGGCCAGGAGTCTTTGATATTCGACTAATTTGTTTACTTTCGTTCAATAATTTCCTATAGAAAACATTCCAACTCCCACAAACTTTCTCAGCTTCATTTTTGTTTTACTCTCAGATTCATCTGCTTCGAATTTTGTTCCTCCCGCATTCCTTTTGGTTTCAAGAATATTTCAAATTATACTCAGCTTTTTTTAACACAAAAAGGTGCAAAAACTACGGAAGGTCTTATAGAAATACTGGTTGAGATTCAGAGACAGAAGTTATCATGGCTATGTTTTCAGAGTCTGCAAGATGCGACATGAACGACTGCACCTCAAAACCAACGGAAGGTAAGAAGGGAAGTGTTTATCTGAAATAGAAGGAGAAATTGAGAAAAAAAGATTTAATTTATTTCCCCTTGGCTTTGCAGCAGGGCGCGTTGGAGGATCCTGTTGTCCAGTACCCCAACAGTTTCGAGATTACTCGAACAGTTGCTGTGATCAATGTAACACTCCAAAAGAGGATCCTGTCATCTGTGGCCTTCCTCAGCCGGGTCCTCCTTACGTCTACAACAATGTCGACTGCACATTGGATTGTTCTCCCGTTGACACTTCCGAATTGGATTACATCAAACCAAATGTGTCCAAGTTTGGGTTGCTTCGCCATTCCATGGATGAAATGAGATGCTTGACCTTGGCCAAGGAAAATGCTGCAGCCGATATCTTCTCCCAAGCTGAATGGTAATTAAGGTCGCCCTTTTTTATTTAACATAGTATAATGCGAAGAAGCTGAAGGACAGACTGAGTAGAATTGACAGTAGAATTCAGATTGACCAATTTTTATTCCAAAGCAAAGATTGCGTACATATGCGAAGGTTTGTATTGTACTGAATCGTTTTGCATTTTGTGCATCAATTTTTTCTCCTGCAGGAATTTTTGTTATAGTGAGGTTGCGTTGTGATCATTGAATAGCTAATCTGTTGCTTCAGACTTGAGACACCACCTGTGATAATTCCCAAGAAAATTAAATCACCACAATGTACTTATATATAATGCTGGAAATGTTATCTGAGGGGAGAAGTACTCTATGATTCCTAGCCAAAACCTTTTTTGTAACAATATTATATCTGTCTTAACCGTACTTGACCCTACCTTCGGGCGTCGCATCTATCTGTAGATGTAGGTGCAGAACTGCCTCCTGCCCTGAATCACATTAAATTCACTTAACGAGTTACTTATAACGTTTACATACACCATCCAAAGAAAGGAAGTAGGAAAGTGGCTCCTGGTTGTACTTGCAGTACTTTTCGTCAAGGACGAGGAATTATGTTAATAGCTAGTTGGGTATTAGACTAAACTGAAGATGAGCTGTACGGCTATTAAAGTCGAGACAGTGAGACAAATTGCTCAGACAAACTGCAGTATAAATCTTCCCTTGTCAATAACTAAATTTTTTAGTAACTCAATAACTCAATTATTTTCAATGACAATATGCTGGATACAATTATGGACTTGTTGATATCAAGTCTTCATTCTTCATTTTTAACACGACTGAGAAAGGAATTGTAATAGTTAGGCCTCCTTTAATTTTCTCGCCAGCTATATACTATCATCTTCAATGGTCAGGGAAAAAAGTGACTATAAACATGTAGATGCGTAAATGAAAGCGTGAACAAAGATGTTGACCAAAGAGATAGTGCTTCATCGGACAGATTACTCTTCTCATGTAATAGCATCATGTTTTTCGGATTCCCTTTTTCTCTAGTTTTGATGCTTATTAGAGAAATATTGAGTTAGTGGAAACTGAGTAGGTAAATATTACAGCATGTTTTGTATTTGGATCTTACGGTCGTTTTATTGACGAGGCAATTCTTTGATAATTCTGTGCTTCACAGGACAGATAAGGATATTGAATGAATGACCTTTGAAGAATTTTCTTTTGATGTATCTTTGCTATTTTTGACCTCGACTTGTCTTCGGACAGCTGCGACTTCAGTGGCTATTACCGATATGGTTCACTGGTCGCAAATAGCATTTCTGAAGCAACAATTCAACTACGCATCCTTTGATACGTAGCCTTTCAACCTAAATGCCATGTTTATTTATTAAAGTTTGGCAGAGAAAGCAGAGCAACGTTTAGGGTCAAAGTGAATGCTGATAAGAAATTGAATAATATTAGAGACTTTAGAGAAAGTTTCAAAGAGAAAGGGATAGATTGCTACTTAAAATAAAAATAAAAGTACCTATCAAGTAGAAAACATTGATGCTTCATCTTCAAAAGACTCGAATGAGATATTTGTCATGTCCAGTTGCATATCGGATACTGTATATCATATTGCATTATAATGTTCTGTCCAACTGCATCATAATATTAGTTATCAAGTAACTCTTTTCAGAATTTCCTTTGCTTTGTTGCGACTTTCACTGTTTTCAACGGAGCTACGCTACGCCTATACAAGATTACAAACATATTTCGGTTGACTGCTAGTTTAAATAAACCAATGTTAATGTCATTGTTTTATTAGACAGTGGAACAAACAACAAAAATAAAATTCTGATTTGTTTGCGAATACATCATACAGAACCGCTGCAGCCTCTTACGGCGAAATCTGTGTGTGTGCATGTAGAGATGTGTCATGTGTCATATTGAAATTAAAACCCGTGTACAAGGAAATTGTACACAACAGGTCAACGGAACCTGTATGTATGGGTGAACAAACGCGGTGAAGTATTCACTAAACGGAATAGAAAAGCGAAAAGGCGATTTGGTTTAATTTGCATCAGTAACATTTTGATTTTGTGTTTCAAGTTCTAGTTTGCTTTGAATGTCCACTCCAGACAAACATTTCACACGAACTTGTAATGGAAGCCACACAAGTTTGTGCTTGTGACACTGGAGAGCCAATTCGGTTTAGTAGTGCCCTTATGCTGCGGCCACTACCACTACTACCTTCGGCTATAGTTACGGTTAGCCACTTTGACATGGCATTATTATGAAAACGAGAAAGAGAGAGAATTGTAGCGAAAGTTTTGATGATTATGAAAGCCAGGGCCTGTGTGTCTCGTCTGTTAACTTATCCGAAATGTGTAATGGGACAATGAGGGCAATGTAGAAATGAAACTGAACTTTCTCTGCTTCTCATCCAGTCAAAGTCAATGGAGCAAAAAGTAGGAGTGGTTGTGGATGAATAATTTCTCCAAGTCTTGAGAGAGTCTGCAAAAAGAGAGAAATTTCGTGGAATTGACTGGAGGAGCAGAGAGATGGTGAAAGTAGATTTTCTGTATTAGGCTTTTCCAGTTCTGTGTGCAAATGTAACCCTGGAACTGTAACTCCCTATCTCTGGTGTTGTAGTAATCGTGTGACAGTTTGTGTTAGCAAGGGTTGACTTTCGCAGCAGAAAGTCACAAATTTTATATTTCATATACTTCACTGCAGACAGACGAGAAATAAGCAGCCAACTACCAAAAACTTTTCATCTCATATTCTTTTCCTATCATGTATGACATATGCATTCAGGAAGTTATTAAAACTTATACATGCACAAGTCTCTTTTATAACGTACACTGTACTATGCCATACATTACTCCACTCACAAAGGCAACAGCGAATATTTTTATTTGCTCCTATACACGGCACATCCCATAATAACACACATAGCATTCTAGTACAAGGCATTACTGCATTACTTTCATTATTAATATACCACGCTGGTGAAAGACTCATCGCATGTCATTCTATATTATACGTATTAGCCATTTAGCACAGATGTTATAGGACCAGGAGGATTTTATAAAGCTGTTGGCTGAGAAAGGTATAGTGTAGCGAATATTATTATATTTCACATTAGTACAGAGAGGGAAATCTGGTGATTCTGAGAAAGTGTAAGAAAAGTTTTTCGATAAATCATTTGTAGCTGAAAGGAAAGGTAGTGGTGGTGATAAATTCTTGTCGTCAACTCCTAACAGCTAATAATACGAAATGCATGTAGTCCCAACTGTAAATAAGACGCTCGCTCCGACTTCAACGCAGCATCCTACAGCATCTCATACTTTTTATACAGAACATGACAATTTATTTATCATTTGCTATTGAATTTATTACTTATTTGTATTTGTATAGAATAATATTAATAATTTATGATCTTCTCTGCACTATCCATAACAGAAATTACTGTTCGTAATATCAGCAAAACTATTTGACACGACGTAAATCTCACAGGCTCAAGTACATATCGATACTTTACATGTCATTGCATCCAAATAAATATTATTAATGACTTAGCTTATAAAATTACATAAGTAATAGCAGCTCTGTGTATTCGTAAGCTTTGAGTTTATTTATTAGGTCTTCACATAATTTCAATGTAGGAAGGATTGGATTTAATAATCATAATTTATTTTGTGAACGTTCCTTTAGCTTATTATATTTATTATTGAAGTATCCATGTACTAAAACACTATTACATGACTAATACTAACTAATCCGATTTGGCCAGTAAAATTTTGATTGTCTTTACAAAATGAATCAGTGGGTTCAGGTTCAAGGCAAGATAGCTGTAAGGTGCTTGGAAGGTTGCCTTGGCCTTGAATAAGACACATCAGTGATAAGTTTCATGCACTCTTACAACAAATACCGCAACTCTTGAACGAACAAAAATTAGCCAATTGTGTATTAAGTTGCATGTACACAGCAGTCACAGCAGCATGAAATTTCACTAATTATACGTTACCTATTACTCAAAAATTGTTTGAACTGAATTACATTTACTAAGCAAAAAGTAATTGGTATGCCTAATAGTAGTACGTACTTGTGCTTGCATAGGTACATGATTGTATTGCAACTGATGCAAGGGGAGACTTATGCTGTGGTTAATTAATTATAATCTTTACAAATCATAACTTTTTGTTTCGGTGGTTTTAATTAAAGTAGAAATTTTCTGTTCCTACTTTTTGCAAAATAACTGTATTCTTTGACTGGTAATTTAATTGATGATTGTGTAAAAGTCTGGAAAGGAAGGAAACTGTGACTGCGTATTTGTTCCTTTTGAAATATGGTTGCGGATTTTATGTTCAGCGAACTATGTATAGCCATTAGTGAAATTCTACATGTGTACGACAAAGCAAAATTGTTATAAGTTTTGATTACATTTAGTTTTTGAGTGCTGCTGTACGAAGAGCTACTTTGTGTACTTACCTTCAATTGAGATCTCCAGTTTTGTATGTGAACACACAGACGTGGATTTAAAAACGAGTTCTCATTCTGTGTGCAGCATTTTCAAAGCAGCTTTTTTGTATTAAGTCTTCCATAATAGAGTTCCACAGAGTTCCATGGAGACTTGTGTGCTTTGATGGGATTACCAGTACATCAACCTAATACCCTTGTTGAGATTTAGCAACTATTTGCCAACTTTTAATACTTAAAACTTACAGCACAATAAAAAAGTTCACCGTAATTGGACTGCAGATACTAAACTAAATACGAATGGGAGTCAGCAGTGCTTTGCTTACTTCAACTCCTCTCCATCTACCACCACTTCCTTTTATCATCATTCTCCAAACTTATTACGTCTTTTGCCACAAACAGAATATAAACCTACACTAAACCCCCGTCACAGGAATACTCTCTTTTAGTCCAACCATATCCATCACCAGCTGCAGTGACGGAGGAACCGGGTCGCAATTCCTTGTCCGCACTGCAAAAGTCAGTGTGAACATGTCCAACATGAAATTTCTGATTTGTAAAGACACTACAAAAAATAAAACTTTGTATTGGGTGTAAAGATTTTTGTGAAGGATTTAGGTTTAGTAATCTTTTCTCATTTTGAATATTATATTCTAAAACTGCAACGATCAACTTATCTGACCATGCAAGGGACAAGTTTCTATATCAATGAAGATTATTATTGTTACCCTTCCAATGTAGGACTGTGACGATATTACATATTATGCTCACCCTGTCCACCTGTTCACCAAAACAGAGTATGCTTCCAGCTCGAAACTTGAGATGTTGTACTTTCACTCATCTTTTGTATGTGAATACGATCATTCCCTAAAGATCTCAGACTGCATTGCAAAAGTAAAAAGCATCCATCGATCAACTCTGGAGAGTAGTATTAACGTAAGAGTTAATCATCAATATACATCTATGTACATACATAATGAAATACTCCCACATACTGACACACGTTTTGTAAGATTTAGTTTGCAAATTTATTTTGGCGCATTGAAACAGTTTGTGGAAGTAAAGTATTAGGTTTCCTGTTGCAAAGTTATTAGCTGAAGACAGGTCCTTTGTCACCAGGTGGAGCATAACAACGAAAGGATATGGCTTTGTCCTTTCTAGTCCTGCATAACGTGCTCTTTATAACTCTTTACACTGTGTTGTGAGTGTGCATGTATGTCGTATAATATGCACATGGTGATAGTAATCCTTTGCACCATTCACTTTTGTTGTGTTTCGAGGAATATACCGAAGGATAAAGTAATCGTGTGTTATAGTCTTCTGCAAAACTATAATAGTAATATAACATCATCTTCAACTCATCTATATATATCTCCACGAAGAAACGTACCAACCTTCACGTTCATATATATGTAGCAGGAATTTGTTAGAGGAAGAAGGGAAGGGATACTTACTGTTAGACTTATTTATGAACGTGATACATATTCCACAGATTTGCCAGTAGTCTGTTCTTATGAATGACTAGAATGTGTTTTCCATACACACAAAGGAATACAAAGGAGAACTACCTTAGCGGAAGCACATTGCCTTGTTCTGTCTCTCTGTCCGTGAGTCTGTGGGCAACCAAGTTGTAGGCGTCTGTTTGTTGCTCCTGTGTGTTCTGTGTGCAGTATCAACTATAATGATGATGTTCAATGTGGAATGCTAGCGGTGGCAGTGAACGGTGGCGTTTCTGCTTTCTATTGTCACTTGAGGCATGAGAGGAGTTATACACCACCGACGCTGCCTTTAGATGTTAGCAAGCGTGGTTTTGCAAGATAGTAAAGAATCGTCTTTCTGCCACTTGTCCAATATACAACAACTATACCGCACTTCCAACATCCAACCGTCTCATGTATTTTCATATCGAGTAGCATGAAAGAAAAGAGTTGTAGCAGTTTGTTGTTTTCGTATAAAGCCATTTTATGTGGATACTACGTGCAGTGACACAGTCAGCAGTGCTTTCTCACATTTTCTGTTGTCTGCTGATGCTCCACGATATAGGGAGATATAGATTTCCTGATTTACCTTCTGTAAGTAAGAAATGGAGCGCAATTACGCTGCTTGCAGCAAATGTGGTCTTTCTTTTCTCTTCGGTGTTTGGAATATTGCCATGTCATCTTCTACTGCCCAAGCACTGTGGTAGTCGTGTCACCATTACATTCTTATGCAGTTAGAATACGGGATATGGCCTACTGCTAGCAGAAGACGCAGTGTGCAGTACAGTTCTGTTTGCACACAATAGTCATAACGAGAAATAAATTTTGTTCTGCAGAAAAGGTTAGCAACTAAACTGTGTTGGAAGTCTGGTAAGTATGTATGATAACAGATAACAGAGAGGCCCAGAGTTCACATCTGATTTCCATTCGCAATTTTGCTGTCGGGAGCTTTGCACTCAATTGAAGACCCTGAATAGAAAATGCTAAATTGGGAAGGAAAAAGCATAGCGACTTTACGTAGAGAAAATGTGCTGCACTATACGGGAATTCTTAACTACTGTTGAAATGGGATGTTACATATAGGCTAGGCACACTACAGATAAATGCATTTGAATCATTCTGAAGAAGCTGAAAAAGTGAAAGCACTTTAGCAGTTTTACTTTTTGCCGAAAGTAGTGAAGATGGAGACGGAGAGATGGTAAATAGTCCTGAAGTTTGGTTGCGTGCTTGCTCGTTTCCCTTGCCTTCTCTGCAGCAATGCTGAATGTACACAAGAGTATTTGTTTGTGCGTAAAAATTTATTGTTTCCTTCGTGCAATACGAATTCTCCAGAATCTGCAAGCATCGCGGAGCAGGGGAAGCACAGGGACGACTTCCATGTACTTCCTATCGGGATAAGCCATTAGGTTTTCTTTGTACTGAAAAAGTCAAGTCTGCAGGATCGGTTTCGTGTTTACATGCATCCTTCGTTTGGCATTAAATTATCAAATTAAATGTATTCTTGATTGTGTATTGCTTCTTGCTGGAAATTTCTTGGCTCTGTTTGCAAAAATGGGACGTGTTGTTCAATTTGCACTAATGTAAATTATCGGTGAAAAACATGCAACCTTATGAATGATAAATATTAGACACCCGCGGTGGAAGAAGTATAAGGGAGGAAGAGTACTCTATTTGATGAGTTTTATAATTTCAATGTGTGCATTTGTTTTTTGTTTCAGCACTCGATATGAAGGCGATAGAGTTGGTAGACAAGTACACGAAAAGACAATTGCATTGCAGAAGATATCCACGGAGAGGCTTAAGAGACGAAGCAAAGATATTTTCTACTGGCTTAAGGAATTGGAGAGAATGGTTCTGGTAAGCCTTTACTTTTCCTTTCCTCTCTCCTTTTATGACTTCCAATTCATTTAGTGACGGCAAATAGGCTTGTTTTGTACAGTAGCATTTAGTATTAGACATCGTAGCTGACTATACAGGAACACCCTATGTGTCTGTCTGCCAATCCGCACTATAACTCACCAACGGTCTCCGATAATTCATTCTTTGGTTCCACTTTAACTACATGACAATGATATATCAGTCCATGTAATCTACAAACTCCAAATTAAAAGACGAAATGAAATCGCTCGATGCGGTTTTATTATTTCGTAGTGGCGACGAAGACCCAGACCCAATCGAATTTTAACAAAACGCTAAATCATTGTGAAAAAAACTGTTCATGTTTTGCAAACCGTTGTCATTCGCTTTTATTACGATACCTATTTACACCCGGTTTTGGCCGGTTTATTTTTGTTTGCAGATAGCAGTTTAATTATTTTACAAGTTTCTGTTGGCAAAGCTTTGTTGAAATTTCACATAGAAAGCAATTTATTATAGGTAGACTTATAATAGTTAGAGTTAGAAAAAATACATTGGCAAATTGTTTGTTACTGCATGAAATGTACACTCAACGAGCATTGGGCGGAAGCAATCGTCTAAACAAGGAAGACCAACCGTAAATATTAAACCTGTGTCGGCAAAACCTAAGTCTATTTTTGTAGTGTAAGTGTGTAGTGGCTATTGACACCAAATGACTGTTTCAATTTCCGTTGTTGAGAAAATCATCTTTTAACAGTGACAGAAACAGGCGTAGTTGGTCGTAAAAGCAAAGTAGGACTATACATTTATGAATGCACAAAGGGTTTAAATTTTATTTCTACAACTTTGCTCCATATTTGAAAAGTGGAAAACACGTGTCGTAAAAATAAGTAGCTACTCGTAGGAATGTGGAAATGCAGATTAAATGTGAAGAGAAAAGTAAGTGTGTAAAACAAACCAAAGTGAGATAGAGCATATGATATGAACAGCGCTGTGTAATATTGCGTCTATATAGGTATAATAAAATACAAATAACTTGCCAACAATAAGTTCCTCTTTTTTCTTTTTCTTGTCGCCATTCCATTATCAATTTCTGTGCTGGGTTTTAGTGAGAGACTCTGTCTGACTTGACTGAGCCCATATAAATGTGCTGTGTGTACAAGATATTCGCATAGGGTGCTATTTGTACAAGAGAGCTGTAAATTTCACAAAAAGTTGTAATAGCACATTGGAACCTCCATAGATGCGTCACTCAGAGCCTACCTCTATTGGTATTCGCATCTGTACAAGTCTTCTATATTTGTTTCTATCTTTTATCGTTTGTCCCCCTTTGTACACTTTGCATGTCTCTTTGAACCAAAACCGGCGGCCGTACGTAGAACTCATGAAATAGACTCGGAATAAGATCCTAGACGTATTTTGATAGTTCTGAATGAAGACGATAAAAGTAAAACTGTGCAATATGAAAATAAGTCTTTCTATCTGCAAAAAATTTGCAAGTTTTGAGACTTAGTATTTGATACATATCGCTGTGTAGTGCTATAAAAAAGATTCCGAGTAAAGATTTCTTCTTGTTCTTGTTCTGCGATTTTGTCGGTGTATTTTATTGCATTCAGGTTGCGGCAGTTTGAAGAAGAGTGGTAGTTTGTTATTGTATTGGTCGGAAGGAAAGAAGCATCTGAGAGAAACAGAGATAGAGAAAGTTAAAGCCAGGACAAAGTGATGTTACTGGGTTTCTGTAACACAGTCAATAGTAGTGGAAGAAATATATTTTCCTCGTAGAAGGTTTGCGTTTCTTTTTAGTTGCACACACAGTGCAGTGGTAAGTGGAGACAATGTGTGTCTACGTTGAGTATACTTTGAGTATACTTCGAGTATGGCAGGACGCTATGGGCATTAACTTGGTGTTTACTTGTGTGCATATAAGACTGGCATAGTGGCACAGAGATAGATGCAGCGGAGTGATTTACGAGTGGAGGAGGAGGAGGAAAGGCAAATAATGATCCGACTGAGTCTGAAGCTTGAATTTTATGTTTCGACTGCTACATGTACTTTTGCGCTTATAGCACTCTTAGCGTATCGGGCGAGTAATAGCAGAGATAAAAGATATAGCCGAGACGAAGATGTAGTGCACTCTTCTTCCCCAAATACAGATATCTTAACAAGGCGTGTGAATTTTAAGGAAGCGATATAATCCACCGAAGATGTAATACAGTTCGGAGATATAAAGATAGCTTAGCAGGAGATTCGGGCCTGGAAGAACACAGCTTCTATGTGCAAGGACTTTTCTCTGCAATCAACTAAAACTCTTGTGAGACGATGAAATGAGAGTCCTTCTTGTAGTGAGCTGCTTGCCTGTCGTGTAAAACTGCAAACTGAGGAGTGCTTCGCAAAACCTCTCTGTGTTCAGTGATGTGAGTAATGCCACTTTACTCACACATTGAAATTGGATACGGACAAATAAGTACTGCTGCTTCAAACTACTCTCTCCAGTCTCTCTCTCTTTGTGTGCCACAAGAGCTGAGCTATGTATACGTAATGCGAGTTTCTCCGTTCCTGTTTTCCTGGAAGAATGAAAACAGCAAGACAAACTGTCTCTCCGCCGAAAAACATTTTCATGCATTTAGTAACATTCATTCACACGCCAAGACCCAACTTTTCCATTTATTCACTTTCCCTTTGAATTAACTCCCCCGTACTATTTACTAATCATTGTTAGCGGTTACTGACTTGCTATTGCTCTACGTTAAAAAGCTTCTAAGCAGAATAAACAGTAGGAGACTGACCCAAAATATCAAATGTTTAAACAGTACCTCGTAAAATCAACAGAGATATACCCCCACCTAGCAGATTTTCACATGGTGGAAGAAGTTTTGTGAAATGAATGAACTGCTTGCATGTTACTAAGAATTCGAGAACTTTGCTTGTATGTACGATAGGTAGTTTATTTTGGAAGGGACGATTATAAAAGAGAATAGAAATGCAGAATGCGTAAAATGCAGACAATCCAACTAGTCCAATGTTGTAGAAGTAGGGAAAGAAGAAGAATACAGAAGGGAGAAGGGAGAAAACTGAGACGCGGAGGACTTTGTGTGAATGTGTGTGGGTGGCTGTGTAGTGCAATATTTCTGGATGACGGGACTGTTATTTCACATTAGATTTGTTTTATTCACAATATTAAGTTTGACTTTCGTTCAAGGATGAGAAGACGATTTTAGACAGTCCATGGTCATGGAACTATAATGGCAGTCGTTTCTTAACGGATTATGTCTTTCATATCAATTGTTGTCCACTTTTATGGCCAAGTTTACATCTCCAACGGTCATTCAATGAAATTGGTTCTACAATACACGCACACTCTCACTGTTTCAATGTGTGCTTCAAAAGTACAACATACACCGTTCAATATCATCCCGTCCAGGAGAACTATACCTTTCCGGACGGGGCGTTATCGTCAGTCTTCTGAAGTGAATGTTGAAAATTACTCTTATTGTCCAGTTTTCCCTTACAACCACTTGAACAATTTTGTAAAGAAATCCAAACCAGCCAGCAGCTGTGTACAGTCCAAAGTTGAAACTTTCTGACTTCGGGAGTACATCTTCATAGTACATTATATATACATGTACTCAATAGTCACAGTCAAAAGGAAGCTCACTAAATCTAAATACCTACTGTAGCTTGAAGAATCAAACATTTTTTGAAGACATGCGACACGCGGAAAGTTCGTTAGGTATGTCATTTCATCCAGGCGAAATAAATCGGGAAAAGGTGACTCTCAAACGATGATCTTATTAAGTTTGATAAGGACGGTAGAGATATCTACAGAGTTATACAGTCTCAGGCATTATGAGGGGGTTCCAGGAAAATCGGATGTTGTGAGTGGAGATGAGTTGTACACGGTTGGATGACGAATCTGTTTGCTATGCTCAAGTAATCCGAAAGACAGTGGGTGTGCAATGTCTCTGGTTGGGACACGGAGAGTGGCGTTACGTGGAGAGTAGATTTCTGGATGCAGAAGAAGACTGGAGAGTTGTGCTTTGATATAATGATGCCGGCTGAATAATGATGCCATTTCAATATTGACGAATGTTTCTCTTTCTTTGCTTCTTTCCCTTTGACTTGTTGAGTGAAATCACGTATGGTGAAGGAGGAGGATTTTAAGTATGCCAAATGGGTAACTCAGCCCACGAGCTAACATGAATCTGTACTTAAATGAATCCGTTTAAACTAAAAGCTACAAGTTACATTCTAGTCAAAGTCCTCTGTCTTCATTTCCCTCTGTACTTTCTGTCACCCTCCTCAGTATTTCATGTGAGGATGGGTTCTGCTGTTGTGATAACAATTATTGTTCAACAGAATTGCTTCACTGATATCTCCCTGCTTATTCCTAGCAGATTTAGTCAGAATACCCTTCGGGGTTAAGTAGTACTACACGGAGAAACACTGTTAAATAATTTCGTTACAGTTGTCAGATACTTTCGTTTGTTTAGGTAAAAAGTACAGTTGATTTATTCCTGTCTACAATTTGTGCCTGGTTGGTGATTGCAGTCAGTTGATAAAATAAGATACTAATGATTATCGGAATGAATGATAAGCTTGGTGGCCGAGTGAGTGACTTGTAATTATGTGCAGGATATGCGGGAAGAGACACGTCTGTTGGAAGAGCTGAGAATTCGGGTGGAAAACGCAATTCGGGCAACGGCGGATTTAATTTTGCATATTGTGAACGAATGTCTTCGTCGTCGTTTGTCCCGCATCGGGATTGACTTGACACGTGATGATGTGGAGGAAGAATTACAGAAGGAGAGGGATGTGGTGCTTAAAGCTCAACTGCGTCTGGAGGAGATCGCATCTCAAGTCAGAGATCAAATTGGAAAAAACCGAGCAGCGAAAGAGCGTCTTGAGAGAGATTGGAGTGACAAGATGCAAGCCTTCCGTATCGATGACTTGGCTGGACGTCTCAGACCCGATAATCCCACACTTCTCAACTATAACGGAGTGGCTCGTTTCCAAGAGGGGTACGCTTCAATAACACTTCTCTTCAGAATCCGCCTTTCAATATAACACACAATGAAAGTCTCAACCAGTTTTTGCCATGCACCCGCTCTTGTCCAAGTTTCTCACGTGCTTGCACACACTTTACTTTTATATGTCATTACATTGCATAATTTGACAAACTGTATAAATTCGGTGCAGTTACATTTTATAATTATTTATCTGATGAGAACACAATAATGTCTTGATAGTAATGTACGTAGTACATAGCATGCATTGTTTGATGAACTCTAATAATGATGTTTGACATTTAGTATGACGACTATTCAAGAGTGGGAGGAAATGACTCAACGAACCATGGAGGAGGCTGAGCGAGAGAGATGTGCTTCTTGTAAATTGCGTCAAGTGGTTCCTGAACTTTTGAAAAGGTGCGTCTCAAAATTTATTACCTTGTCTACTTTGCTTTGTTTGCATAAGATTGTTAAGGGACGATTATTAATGAAAGTGCCTGTATGAGATCTATACAACCAAAAACCACAACAAACATCGACGTTTGTTATGGTTGCAAGATCTCTTCTGGTGCATTGAGATGCTTACTTACTCTTTGGTTTTATGTCGTTTCCTTTAATTAACTTTGTGAACTTTACTTAGTGTAGTCTGATAGTCTGCGCAGAACTTGGTTAGTCACGGCTGTACAGGGTACATACCCTTCTCTACAGGTACAAAGAATCAGCATCTGTTAGTGAAACAAAATTGTTTATGTTTACCTTCCTATAAATTGCAAACTATAGGCCATACCTATGCAATCAAGTAAATCGAGTGCAAATTGTCTCGACATTTTTGTGCTGTACATCGTCACTTTCGTCACGCACCTCCGAGGACTGTACAGTAAAGCTACTAATTTCATCTATTTCGGCAACTTATTTATTACTGATAGGTAGTAGGCTAATAATCTCAAGTTTCGTAAGCCAATACATACGAAACTTGAGACACACCGCTAATATAGCGTTTATAATATTTATTATTATTGATGGCATAATATTCTTATATACTTCTAGATTCTTATAGATACTAATGCTTATTACTGCTAGATAAGTAGGTACTCTATGTACGTACTTGCTGAAGCCTACAGCTATGGCGTATACCTTATATAAATAAGTTTAACTTAACAATAGCCAAAAAGTGTCTGTTCCACGAGCAATTGGGAGCAAATGCACATGTAAAGTTTCTGGTAGGTATTTTCAAATACAAGGTAAACCTTTTATTGTTAGTTTTTGTATAGAGTATAAACAGTATAAAGTACACATGCATAGATAGTATAGAATGTTGTGGCAGTATCGAATGTAAATGCGTAGTGTATTCTCCGTTGCTCCTGTTGTGTTCCAAATCATGTTACATTTGTGTTAGGTTATTTATCTTATCGCTGATAGGAAATGCTTGAGAACATAGAATCATGATCTATTTAGTTGTGCCCTGCTGCAGCATTAGTAGGGTATCTTAACTAGAAGCTATTGCTTGTACTCAGTTGTGTATAGAAGTAGAGGGAGTGAAGGATAGTTAGGTGAGTTGGGCCACGGTTTGTGTGTGGAACAAAGTAGTGGTGAAGGGAGGACAGAGCGGAGTGAAGGTAACAACGGCCTGAAAGGAAACTCACGTAGCCAAGTCTTGTGTGCAGAGTAAATAGAAGCCTTGCACGTACACGAGATACTTCTATGCTACACAACGCAACAACACGTACTCCGTGTATGTAGCCAACAACCAACATAACAGTAACTCCATAATAAGTGAGTTTGGCTACACATCCAACATATAGAAATCATGTACACACAGACGGACGAAGCGACACGACCATGGATATTAGGCGGGACGCTCACAACTTCTTTCAACTCACACAACGAACGAAAAGGTGGACTTTTAGAGCGGAGACGAACTGATGACGATGATACTCCATGCTTCGCTTCCTCAACTAACAATAAGTCAAATGTAAGTAAGTCAGCTCAACTTCAGGTGTAGATATTATTGCTCCTTCTGCATCCATACAACTATACACTCTCCTACTGCTGGACGAGTGGCATCAGACAACAAACAACGTGAAGGTTCTTATAGAGGCTTCTTTTGGTTAGTGGAGGTGAAGCGAAAGAGCGGGATCAGGTAGGTAGGGACTGTGCCTATACTAATAGGCGATCTTCGATTATAATGTGGACTGTTGGAAGCAGTTGCCCTCCTGGTCTTGTTAAAATAAGCCCCGTAGGGACTTTATCAACACAGCTCTATACAATATTTAACATCTACACAAAGCAAGCTGCAGCTCCACGTTCTACTACACTCAGCCAAGGAAAGATACATACGGGAAGAGCAGGCGGAATAGAATGCTAAGTACAATGATGCTTGACATGCTATGTCTGTAGCTGTGTCACTAATGCCTTCAAACTTTCAGCATACTAATGCAATGCATCCTAAAACTTCTTCTGTGCAATGCAGCTAAACAGCACAGGGCACTACGAGGACAGTCCGTGTAGAATACTACACAGCATGCACCACACTTTTCATATTCCCCTATACAAGTAAGCATTTATAAGAAAAGGATGTTTTTGTTATGTGAAGCTCTGTTCAAGACATGCAGAATTTTGGTGGGAAGAAGGTACAACCAATGAGCTGCTGTAGTTTTGCTCATTTACCTATACCTATACCTAATACCTATATAATCTGTTCTGTACTCAGAAAAGCTTCACAAATGTTAACAGAATTTCATATACGTTTGATGGTATATGCAGGGCTATGTCCTTCAATGAGTATACCCGAGGTACATATGTTATAAATACACAGCGATGCTAAAAAGAGAAATAAGGCGGTGAAAAAGGGTAAGCATTAAGTCCCACTCTCCGTGCTACGAACAATTGCATGGATAAAAAGTGTAGATAGAACTTAGGCTGCCTTTATGTAGTTTTAAGTAAGTCTACTTATGCTTGCGTATTGTGGAGTATGGATTGGGGAGTTTGTGTGTAGGTTGAGTGAGACTGTGCTGTGTGTAGGCAACTGCTGATGATAATGATGTGAAGTGATGTGAGTGAGTCTGAGCCGTGCTGTGGGGATATATTCAAAGAATTGCCATGAGAATGTCCGTTGAACTTTTCCACTGAGTTACTCACTGAACAAAACGGATGAGTAATCCACAACAATTTACTGTGAGAAAAACGAATCTCTACTCAATCATATGGCTCTCTACTGTATGCACAAACAATCAAAGAGCTTACAAATTCTTCTTCATGTTCGTTTCTCCATTACATTGTAGGATGCAATACGCGGAGTATTTGTCTATAATATGCTTCAAGTTTGATTACACCGTGATCGGAGTTACAAATAATTATTCTGCTTAATTTTATGCAATCATGATCTTAATTCTTTACTTTGTACATGCGGAGGTAGCATCTTTTAGGTTGTGGTCTGCAGGGAATTCAATACGTATTAAATTAAATTATATGCAGTAATTAGTACAAGTAAGAAATGACATAATATGGCAAAATATTGCATACAAAAGAAAACATCCCCAGAGATTGCTTTGTTAATTGTATGAAGCCATTGAATGTCTGTAGAACTACGTAGAAACGCAAACGAGAAACAACTTTCGAAATGTTTCAAAATTGATGATTTGAAACTTTGATTATTAGCCATTTGATTTTTGATTAGTAGAGTAATGAATGCGTATAAGAATTGCGTAGATAAAATGATGTAAAACGAAAGTGAGTTGATTTTCTTTTAGCTACGAGCTATAAGAATATGCGATACGATTAGAATGGAAGTATTGAGAAGAAATGTGATGGAAATTCATTGAGGCAAAATGAGAGTGAATTTCTCTTTTGGGGAAGTCTCTACTTCTTTGAGTTTAAATGAATCTCTCGTGATAAGGCGATGATTTTATTAGTCTCGTTAGAAATAGTTTTCGGATAAGGGCATTGAATTGATTATAGGATTCTTAAGAGACCATAAAGAAACTGTTAGGCAGTTTTATAGAAGACTGATTGCAATGCAATGGGTTAAGGAGAACAGAATGTGTCGGCATTGTACAAAGCTGCACCAGAGGTAAGAATGTGTAAATATCTTCAATTGCTAATTTACTAATAGTGTCGATAATAGAAAATAAGAAAAATTGTAGCATACAATCTGTATGAAAGGATATAGGAAATTAAATTCTTTCCCCACTATTGTCAGTTTAGCTTTTTGCTAAAATATGAGAGCTGTTTCTGCTTTATCTTTTCAACATTGTACCTATAGGTAGGTAGAATATTATTGGGAATTCATGAGAATTCAAATGTGAACAAAGTGAAAGTGTTGGAATGGCAGTGAAAAAAGTTAATTATATTTTTTGGGCCAAGGTTTTTAATGAATTTGATTGCATCATTTCACGGGTCTTAAAAGCAGTAGGGATTCTTTGACTTCTGCTAAATTCGTTTCACAACTGGATGGAGGGTGTAATTAAAAATCATGTCTAAGAAATTAATAGAATGATAAATGAACAAAGGGAAATTTATTTTAGTCACGTCATAACTGTTCGTATATAGAAAGAAGCTTTGACTGATTAATTTTTTAAGTAAACAATCGTCGCATTTAAATTGAATAATTGTACCTACTTTTTGATTAGTGCTCGATATGACAATATACACAAGAGTAAGGATAATTCTAATAATCCTTCCTATAATAATAACATTCTTCCATAAATATACTATAGTGACTGTGAGTATGAGGAAGGTTTATTATGCCTATACATATACACATATTTTATAACAATTATGTAAGTACCTATAGGTACTATTTAATATCTAACTATTCTTACATTAATATAATATGTATTTGCTGATTTCAGCCAAGGTAAGGTAATTCAATACATTCATCTCACCACATCCAAATATAGAAAGCATTCTTCATTGCACAATTACACCTGAAACTTTGAACCTTGTTCCTTTTCTTGCCTTTTCAAGTGAAGACTACATACATTACTTCAGTGATATTAAATGTTTGCTCATTTTTAAGCATTTAACATTGAAAGGTTTATAGTGATGTATACAGTTTCCGATATTTCACGCACAAGTCGTGTAGGTATATTAAGAACTTTGATATGGAGCATTCACCTTGATTTGTGCGTAATTGGATCTACTGATGTACAGAAAGTTACATCAGAAAGTTTATTTCTGATTGGAGACTGTTTTGTGTGGAGTTATTTTTATTATATCAGTAATAGATGTTAATAGACTCCGGTTGTCTGTGACATTGCCATGCAATGATGTGAAAAGCTTCCTTCGGTTGGTATTTTTGTGTGAGTGGAACACGCGCCATATGTATGAGTGTGTGAGGAAGAAAGGAGAAAGTAGGATAATGTAATAAAATGTGTTATGAGTGACTAATCTCAAGTGGTTATCAATCGATGACACACGCACGCCTTGAAGTTGTATTTCATGAGAGCTGTATGAAGCTCGGTCTATTGTGGCACATTCAGTGGAGTCTCCAGAATCCATTTAATTCTGACTCACATTACATTGTATATTTTATGAGGACGAATAAAGCGCTAATAGAATAGTTGTGCGACTGAGTGAGCTGGAAAGGCTAAAGTGATGTAAAAGAAGCAGGACGACAATCTAACCTTTCTCTTCCGCCCAGCAGCACACAAAGTCGAGCAAGTGAATGTTGAAGCGAATATCTTGTAACTTTTTTCTGTCTGAGTGATTCGTGGGAAGTGTGTGGAAATTGAAAGATATTTGCTCATGAGAATATTATATGATCTTTTACGCTATGCAGCATGCTCCCGCACTGCGGGGCATACTTTCTCTCTACACACAAATCCTACACACATCCAGCTATACACTCCTCCTAATAATTATCCCACAAAATACCCTGTGTGTCTCTATACCCGCTCTTGCACTACGTTGGCTTACATACCTTTATTAGGGCTGCATATTTGTAGTGAATGTCTACATGATCATTTTGATTATACAATAATATTCATGTGACACAACTAGCTTCATACCTTCTTGCTTCGTTTACGAGACATTGTGCACATTTTTTCAGATGACCAAAAATGATATACTTATACCGTACAAACGCCATTACTGTCTGGTACTCTGCACAATAGGTTATATTATTAACCTGTACATTCATACATCATGATATGGAGCTTTTCGCCAGGTGGAATTTAATATTGCACTTGAATGTGGACTGCGTCAGGGTATACTTCTTATGGTTCACGCAGAGAAAGTAAATATCCAACTGTGATGTAATGCTGTGGCAAAGTGAAATGAAAGTCAAAATTAGGTAGTCCTGCGTATGTAGGAGCGGAGGATAATAATCGCAATAGCATTTGATCACACAGGAATCTCCCAAGGCACTCCGCTGGGACATTGACCAAGCCGAACGAATATTTATGTCAACTATATTTGGCTAGCGATGATTGCATGGCAATGCCAACTCACCAACTCCGCATACGTACTTATTCTATTTATGCAGAATGGCTAGAACTTTCCTTGGGAAAAAGATTCTGTATTATTATAATAATTATTATTATAGTTCGACCATGGTGCTCCACTCTATTAGTAGCTCTCTCAGACGGTCATAACTCATATAAGTGTCACACACAATGCAGCGTAGCATTCGTGTAATTTTTCTTTAGAAATGTAGATATCTCTTAGACAAGTAAGGATTTGCGAGGATAATTCAATTTTCTTTTATGTTTGTACTCTAGTTTGTACAAGTGAAAGTAGAATAACTGAAGTAGTGTGTGATACTTTTTAAGCAATTTCAAGTCAGTCGACAGTGAGCAATGATTGGCTATCTGGAGTTAAGGACTCTTGCACCTCCACTGTAACATAATTATTACATCGCATAATACAGAGGGTGAATACTCCTATTTTGTTCACTATAATTCCGCGATTTTGAAACCCGGGAATGATTAGGCGGGTAAGGGGTTTTTGTCATTGTAAAGTTTAAGCATTTGACTA
>JABASD010000332.1:0-86288 GCA_019776165.1 Pogonognathellus flavescens | reverse complement strand
TTCCCGTAATCTGGGGGGAGGGGCCTCAAGCTTGGTGAGCTCATATACGTATAGATGTGCCCCTGGTTCACTCCTAATTTAATTTCATGGAATTTATTCTTTTAGAATTTAATTGTACGGATATTGTCTTTAAAATTAATTTAATTTTTCATGTCTTAAAATATATTTGTGCCAATTAACGACATATTACAGATATTCAAATTATTTTCTCTCGATCACAGCAGAGATGTTCTTCTTTTTAGAAGTATGTCTCTTATTACCTAAAGACTTGAATCCTTGATTAATTTGCATAGATTTATATTCATTAAGTTATATTTATTTTAGAAGAAAACAATTTAATGACAAGATCGTTTTTTGCAATCGTTAAAAGTTGACGTTCGCATTAATTTGAAATTTATGTTAGGTCTCAGACGATAAAAATTGTATTGAATCGATCAGAAGAATCTGAGATGTTATCATACCAAGCGGGTGACCACATTGCCATCCTGCCTAAAAATAATATTGACTCGTGCAATTTTATTATGAGTCGATTAATCAACATGCCAAATCCAGAAGAGTACATTCAGATTCAAGTGCAGTACGATACTTCTAAAGGTTCCGATGAAGGATGGGAATCTTTCGATCGAATGCCGAAATGCACATTGGCAGAAATGTTTACAACGTTTTTAGATATCACTACTCCACTCAATCCAGAAGTTTTGCTCTTTCTGTCCTATTTCTGTACAAATGAAGATGATGCAAAAATGCTCGTTTCTTTGGCACAGGTAGATAAGTACATATACAATAGACTATTATATTATTTTCTTTCTAGTTTAACAGAGTAGTTGATCCAAATATATTATAACATTATCAGTATCAAGGGCGTGTCTACTAGAATTTTGTAATGGCGAGCTGGAGTAGTCTGTGGGAGCTCAGAGACCGACAAATGACAAAATTAGTTTTCTGTTACAAATTTAGTCACATCACCATTTTTTTCGGAATCTGGGGTGGGGCACAAGGCCGGGAGCCCATACGTAGATACGCTTTTGATCAGTATATTAAAAATGGTTAAACACGTAATTTTGTTATAAATTACTCTGGCTAATGGCTCAAGAAAAGCAGAAAGATTATATCATTTTAATTAATCCTGCCTTGTGATTGTTATAAATAATCAAAAAATGAGGCGAACCCTCCTAAAACTTCTTTCACATGAACTAAAGTGTTATTTTTTCTGCAGAACAAGGAAGAGTACAAAAACTGGGTAGAATGGCATTGTCCAACTGTTGTGAATATTTTGAAACAATTTCCTTCGTTAAAACCGGATGCTGTAACTCTGGCCTGTAAACTTCCCATTCTCCAACCAAGATTCTACAGTGTTTCATCATCTCCGTTGGTTAATCCAGATGAAATACAGCTAACCCTTGGAGTTTTAAGGTACCAAACGAAAAATGGCACAGGACCTTGGAATTTCGGAGTGTGTTCCAACTATCTTTGCGACATTTCTGCCGGCACACAAATCGCGTGCTTTGTTCGAAGGTAAATGCAGCTAGACGCAAAAATAAGAATTTCAACTCTTTTTTGAAAATTTCTTTTTTGGTATATTGTTTCTGAAATAGTATGATACATTTTTGGTTGTTTACAAAAAAAAATAGTGCGCCTTCATTTCACCTTCCTCCTGATTCAAGTCAGCCTGTCATTCTTATTGGTGCGGGAACAGGAGTTGCCCCTTTCCGGGGATTTTGGGAAGAAAGACACATAATGTCTCTGGACAATCAAGATTTGTCTTTTGGAAAAACAACCCTATTTTTTGGTTGTCGAGATTCCAATGCGATTCTCTATAAAAATGAACTGGAAAAAATTACAAAGAGAAAAATTATTTCTGAAGTTTGTGTCGCTTTATCAAGAGAGAAATTTCTTATTAAGGTAAACTTTTGTTGTATTTTTTAATAAGAACCATTTTAATTTTCTTTATTGTATGCTTTTTATATTCATTAATCGTTTGTCTAAGTAATTAACTATTATCGAATTAATTTACTACACTTAACTTTGGGGCTATCTCTGTCGATATATACCTTGTAGAGAGAAAACAGAAAATTATTACATATCGGAGTTAAATGATTAAGTAATCTGCACTTGTAATTTTATTACTCACTGTAATTTATCAAAAGACGTACGTGCAAGATGTAATCAAACAAAGAGGTTCGGAAATTGTCAAGCAAATCGTTGAGGAAGGAGCACATGTTTATGTCTGTGGAGATTGTGCCATGGCAGAAGATGTCTTTCAAACCATTAAAACGCTTTTGAGAAAAAGTAAAAAACTAGACGAAGCAGAAGCTGAAAATTATATGAGATTCCTAAAGGTACTTACGGGCATAATTAATTACTGCAACCTTAAAAAATTATTTGCATCATTTTCAATTTTGTTACAATCGTAAAATATGCAATGTATGAAACTATGATGTTGCTTTTCAGACAGAGAATCGTTACCACGTTGATGTTTTCGGATCGCCTCATAAGTAAGCCTGTTTCAATATTTGCTAGAAAATCTATAGATTTTGTGAGAAATCGTCCAGTAATTTCCAAGCCTGTAATTTATGATCCAATCATTGAGCAAGAAATCACAAATCTTCTATCCACGGCGGACATTTTGCCATCTGCAGAAGTGGTAGACTCAATTATGAAAGACGAAGATACACATTTCCCGTTGACAGAGCACACTGCGCCATCAAAATCAAGAAAACGTTTAATTAGCAAAGAGTCAAAGACAGATATAAAGGTTTCAGCGGATCCTGTAACTTCAAAGAAAATCATTCATCAGCAAGAAGCAGTTACTGATGAGAATTCAAACCTTTTGAAACACGATCTTGTTTCGCAAAAAATGTATTTCCCAGCGTTACTTGATTTTTTTAATCAGAAATCTGCCCAGCCAAAATAACTATTCAATCCAAATTATTGTCAAATAAAAATTGATTGCGGGTATAATATAGTTTAGCGAAGACGAAAATATCCCATGCTCCGTTGTAAGTATAATATTATTTGTAATTCACTGAAAGTTATTGAGTGAAAAATTAATTATTTAATTTGATTAAATATAGGGTTGGATATGTCAATGCTAATTGCTAAATGAATATTATAATTAAAACATCTGAGTCAAACTTAATTGATGAGTTATTTTGCATTCAGCCTATTTATTTATCTATCATTTATCTAGTGTATGTACAATGCATGAAGATAGAGGAATTATACATTATACAATCAGTCAATCAATAATCCCGTACAAGAAATAAAGTTAAGTTACTTTGCAGAATACGTTGTTGCTGTGTCCACACGAGAACTCTTAGCGTGGCGATATGTTACTGAATGATGGGGAATTTTGAAATTGGTAATTTCTCTTCGAGAACTTCGACTTCGCAAATATTCGACATTAAATTAAAATTGTATTGTTTGTTCAGCATCTAGCACACACATATTGGAAATCATTGCCAAATATCCCATCCTAATATAATTATTTCTTGCTGTGTCAGAAATTGTCTCATTCGAATGAAGATAAAGTCACTGTTGCTGTATCTTCTACTATCTGATGTTTCGTCAAATCCATAATATAATTGTTCTGTGACTTCTGTCTGTTTTCGTCTCAGGTACATTCTGATAGTCTCTTCTATGTACAAATAAAAGGGGAAAATAATTGCTACATTGATAAGAAAAATATGAGTTTAACAAATTATTTACAGCAATGCCGACATTATTTTATGCATTATATTAATTTTACGTATATTTTTAACAGAATGTGTGTTATAATATAATAGTTTAGACCTGAGCCTAGAAATTCTTAATATTTATTGCATATTTATATTAAAATTAAAATCGGACCTTCGCATTTGTAAATGTCGCTTTGATATGATTCTGCTGTTTTTAAAAGTACAACATCAACTCTTTCTTGACCGAAGACAAATATGGCGTAGATAATAACATCCATGAAGTATTTATCCCAAATGAGTACGCGACGTCTGATTTCAGTTTCGACACGTAATAGATAAGCCGCACGTTCTACTTCGAGTCTTTCGCGTTCTTGTTCCATTCGTTCGACTTCTCCAAATTGTTGTTCTTCGTTCATCTCATTTGCTGTACGAATAAATAAATTAGTAGTTTAAAAAAGCACATTAAATGTTTTCTGGTGGTAATATCATTGGTATTAACTAGTCCAGGGCGTAGCCAGGAATTCTTCGTAGGGGGAAATAATATTAAAATCATGAGGACTGAATGAAAAGCCAACAGCATAATTTACCCATTTGTATGATTTAGTTCTAAAGATCAATAATGGACGATGTGACTCAATTCCCGAAAATGTTCTCTAGGCACTTCCCAGGCTTATTTCCTACCAAAATCCTGAATGTAATTAAAAATTAAAGAAATGTTCGCTTTTATCTGCTGGAAGTGAAAGCAGTAGAATTTGTTCTTGCCTCGATTTACGGGAGTCGAATTTACCATCAAAGATTATTAGCAGCCTACTATATACGAATAGAATGCACATATAAATTGGTACAAAACAGAGGAATCACAAATACCCTTGGAGACTAAAATACAAAATCAAAAAATTGTATTCATTTATTTTTAAATACTATTTAGTATTGAATTTATTTCTGGAGAAAATATTATTTTCTCCAGATCTTTGTGTCATGTTATGCTGTTTTAATAGTACTGACTTTTGCACTATTGAAACAGTTAAATTGTACTACATAGAAAAATACTTTTGTACTACTGAAAAATTAAGTTCATTGGGCAATAATTTGAAGTAAATCGTCTAAAATCAGTTAATGAAAGAACATGAATGAAAATCATCATAATTGAACACTTGAGCAAAATGAATTTTTCGCTGCCCTTTTAATTTTTTATATTAATTAGTTTTTCTGCATATTTTCTGAGTTATGAACAAATAGTGCTTTTACTAAGAAATTATCATTCCAGCAGGGACTACAACACAATTAAGTTTGTTTCTCTTAAAATACTTCGTTGAAAAATGCAAAACCTAAGTACACAAACACATGTTTTATAGATGGCGAGAGTCTGTCTATAAACCATGAGAACAGCAGTCTCAAAAGAAGTTTGTCTCTATTCAGTTGCAACTTGCAAAAGTAAGATGGTATTAATCTTTTGTCCACTGCATTTTGTGCAGGCAGTCGACTATTCTATGCACATTATAATTTACATACCTCTACGCAAATAATTTCTTAATATTACAGTCATACTCGCATCCCATTAAATGGTCAATAGCCATCGTCTCAACTCTGAACGCACAGAATTCTTATACAAGAACATCCGATCCTAAATTGAGATTTTTTATACTCAGCCAAGAAATTACATTGTAGAATACAAACTGGTATTTCTGATACTCCTTAGGGCATTGTATACAATATTTGACTTGTTCGAAAGTAAAAACAGGATATTAATGTCGTACTCAGCATTAATCACCATAATCATTCCCATTCAACGCAAAAATAATTGTACTTATTATTTATTATCATATCTCTGACAATATTACTCTCTACGCAAAATCGTACAATCACACAAGACAAGATAGTATACAGAATACAACAACAGGATGAAATAATTAATCAAGAAAATATTTTTGACAAATATAGAAATCGTATTATCGTATCGATCCCACGCAGGCAGCAATGGCAGTTCTAGTTTTTATACTCTGTGTGATATACATATACCTATACGAATAATATGTAATGTCACTCACGTAGGTACCTATCTCTCTGCATTTTATATATATGCACAATTGTATTTACTCATGTAATTAGTAAGCACAGAGCATAGAATATGATTATATTATGTACATTTTCACACACAAGGTCGCAATTCTCTTTACTAGACATGTTAGATTGCACATTTGTGTTGGACATGTCTTTGCATGCATGTTCTTCACTCTACTATGAGACAGTTACGAGTTAAGAGTATAAGGACCCTGAGGCTATACAGAAAAAATGTTTCGTTAAAAAGGGGTTTGCTCCTAAAACAGAGAGGTAAAGAGTAAGAAGATACTCGAACGAATCTTTGCGATTGTTGTTGGGATTTGAGGGTGGAGGGGGAAAGAGAGACCGGCAGAGCAGGTGCACAATCAATAGGCAACTACTTAATAACTCATATTACTAGAGTAATGTTATCACTTTCTGTATAAAATTATATTGTATACTGATCAAATCAAATATTTTATCTATATAGATATATGGGGAATGTAGGTATGTGTATTATTATGTATATAGTCAGTCTTGTGCTTATAGGGTCATCCAATTTAAGTTGCATTATAATTTCTTTCTTGGCTACACTGCTTCCTACAATCGAAGATTAGATTCAAATACCTACATGGATTATAGGTACATTAGCCCGAGGCATACAGAGATTCTTGTGTAAAGCCATTCATCAGTCCTACAGAAGAATTCGAATTCTGCAAACCGTTTGCCAATTTTTTACTGTACTGATATAAGAGAAAATAGAGAAAATAAAAATTCATTGTGTGCATGTAATGTGCATATTAAAATGGAGCATTAAAATATCCAAAAAACATATACCACTTTATTTTTTAATTTCTTTTGTATTTTAAATACAGAAAATTAGGAATTGTCTTCTTGAGGACAATTAATAAAGCAAAATGAAATGGTGAAAATGAAAATCTATAAGAATGATATTTTCTTGAAACTGGTCTGGTTTTCATTTTGTTCCACATTTTAATGTAGAAAATACATTTTATGCAACCGTTCCCACGTAATAAATAAATCACGGCAAACTTCAAAGGTCTGGTACAAAAATGAAATCTATAGAAATATAATCAAGGTTAGCGCAAGAATTAAGAATTTACTTTTTGTCGTAAACTTGTTTATTTTCACAAAACGAATACAAATTTATTTGCTTCAATGGAGGTATTATTTTGACAGCAAACGTTTGTAAGCCACCTGGGAGGGACGGAAATCTACATAGCCTTCAAATAGCAAACTTTAGAAAGTTTTCCTTGTTAATTGCCAAGCTATACAGAAGTATTTCGACAAACGACCTTTTAAGTGTCACACATACTGCGATTAAGGGCGTAGTCCTTCATTGAGTTTCTATATTTACTCCATGAAGGACGTTTTCGGGTCCCTTGCAGTTCTTGTCCTTCTTACCACTGTCATTTTCATTTACGCACAGATGCATCAAATCAAAGGCACGACAAAATATCCCACAAAGCGAACTTGTTTGTGAGTTATTTGGTCTTCTCTGCTCGATTTCGGGTCGACTGATTAGTTAGTGGTTGGTCAAATGGTGAGTGGTTTACATCTCTACTACCTGAGATACACACAGAGAGATGTTTGGGTTGATATGTACACATTATATACTGAAAACATATTATCTGAATGCAATTACACGTACAACAGGTAGTTCTGTACATGTAAGACGATGTTGGAGCTAAGTGTTTACTCCTTACTCACATACTGCATCGTACACTACTCATTGTACTCTTAGAGACATATAGAGAGTCCTATTCACGTATCGAGGACAAGTTTGGCAGTTTGGCACTGAACGCTGAAGGAAAACCACCTCTCCATTCCATCATCAACTTTTAACTCCATTAACTTCAACATAATCAGAATGTAATATCCCCCACTCACTCTAAGACACTCGCCACTTCTCTGCAACAACTTTTGCTCACAGAAGTAAATTACCTATAATGCTAAAGCCACAGACCCACAAGAGAATCATTTTTATTCTTCCAATCCTTAATTATAAGACGATGCTGAAGGGAATTGCATATTTCACCTATAAGACGAACATTTGTAATGATAAAGGTAAAAGGTGCTGGTGTAAGATGTAAAGGCAAAAAATTTTTGCTGCAAAAATTAAATGTTGAATTTTTCATTGCATTTGAAATTAAATTCTATTATTTCAACGATATTCTCGTATTTTCAATTATTGCGAAAATCAAAAGATGTGATAAATTTAGGGGCTTATAAGAATATAAATGTATCTAAACATTTCAACCATTCAAAGTACAAGAACATATTTAATGGAGAGAAAAAATTAATTTACAAACTAATAATTGTAAATTTTACTTCCGGACCTCTTGAAAATACAAAATAAGAAAATGTAGGGATTTTAAGAAAACTAGTTAGAGGATTTGTCTTTAAGGTTTTGAGTATAAGACGATGAATTGTTAGTTCGTCTTATAGCCAAGAAATGAGTATTATTAAATGACTTGGGATAGCTATACCTACTTAAAGTAAAGGTAGTATGTACTTTCAGTAGAATGCACTGTTGAGTGCACTACTGTGTGCATTTTGCATTGTTGTTGATGTTCCTGTTGATAATTCAGTACCAAATACATATTGGTATAATTTTTCATTTAGAGTTATTATAAGAGGAGAGCCATGAACCGATGAGTGAGCCAATATATGTTATATATAAGAGATTGCTTCTCTGTATAGGTACTGCATGTATTTCACAAAGCGCTATAATGCATTCCCACATTGGTATATTTATTTTTTTATTTATATAAATTTGTAATATCGAATGTAGCTTTTTGCATGTACTACAAAGCCAAAGCCAAGCTATGCTATGTATGCAGCTTGAGAACGTTAAATGCCAACAAGAGCCATAATGAAGGTGTCTGAAGTGTTTGAGCGTTGAGCGAAGGAATAACAATACGAATTGAAGAAAGACATGTCCTCTCAAGTTAGTTAGCAATGTCCACGACCACATAGACAGAGAACAGACACAAAAATTGCAGAATGGAAGAATAATATAATGGAAAAGAGTAAAAGTAAAACGAATTTGGTATTATACTCTGCAATGTAAGAGAATTTCTACAATAATACGATCAGAACGTTTCTACTGCAAAATTGTTATGTTGTTGCTACACGAACACAATGGCAATAGCAGCAGCGACCATTGTATTAATTCTTCTGTGTGCATTTCTGTGACTGACTTGTGACTTGAAAGACTGTTCTTGCTCTTGCTTTATGAGCTTTAGCTTTATTATTATAATAATATTTTACATCTGACTGTTTAAGGCTTATCGGTTCACTCCATACAATACAATGGAGATAGAGATAGACAAATATATATATTATGCCTTATTTTATTTTATTCTGGTACAGATAGGATGTTGATAGCAAAAGGATTTTAGTGGAAAACTTTAACTACTTAAATCCATATGAAATAAATAATGTAGCACTACAACCATATTCCCTAAGTATGCGGATAACATTCCAAGAGAGTAACCATCGTAGTAATGGGAAGGGTTATAGAAACACTTTTAGATGTATGGAGATACTGCATGTAGTAGTATAGCTTTATATGCATGCAGGTACATGCCACAATCATTTTACTTATTACACTACACTACAGTTTTATAATTTTGCATAATTTTCTTTTACTTAAAAATATTAATTTAAACATAAGTTCTTTACATTGACATAAATTGACATAAATTGACACAAACATTGACATAAATTGATTTTTGCAAATAATGAAATAAAATATTTAATTTTTCACTGCAATAATTTTTAAAATGTCAATTTTCTATTTTGAATTTGTTACAGAAAAATAGTTCATACAAGCATTTATTTTAAGCCTCTATCACTATCAGTGTCTATTAAAATTTACAAAGTAATTTACAAATTCACACTTTCAAAGCACAACAGTAAATAAAAAATGCAATACATCTGTCCTACATATTTTAAACCATTTTTCCCAATAGTATGATGTCATTTGAACATGAAATTAAAATTAAGTTTACAGGGATGATATAATTGGTAGTCAATTTAAAAAGTATGTGAAGAAACTATTATTTGTTAATTAACATTTCATTATAGATAATTACTGTGTGTATTTACTATTACGGTATTTAAATTAGTTAAATAAATGGCAATCAAATGGAATACCTGTGCACACATTGTATTGACACAGCAGCGATATCCAATAATAAAGGACACGCTAATTCTTTATGAAAACATTATTTAATACGTGACTACAATGCGGTATGGCCACCATATGTAACTTGACAAATTGCTATTGCAAATATCTGCCTATGGCCCTACAGCTTTTATGCGAATGACTGTCTCATTTACGCATTAAAGTGTCAATCTCGTCCAGGGTAATTAAAAATGGTAAAATCTTATTGAATATATAAGAACATCTTTTGTTATCGACACTCCTGTCACATAAGGATATATATTCGCATACACAGATATGTGTCTTTGCCTTGCTTGTATGATGCTTTTGTAAAATGACAAGTAAAAGGGACAAAATAAGAAAGTCTGAATAGGGCAAGGCGTAAGGCAACCCTTGAGGCAACCTCTGAACAATACGCTTCTGTTTTTGTGCTGAAAGGATTACTGGCTCTTCTATGTGCACAATGCGACTTGAACTAAATGTTCTAATGTAAATGTATGAAAGTACATAACTCTGTTTGTATATTATTAGTATAATCTCGGCTGTACTTTAAACACTACTCCTTCTGCTATACAAACACTCAAGTTATAGCTATAATATAGGAATATCTCGAAAGTTAACCTGAATGAATGGGGCTACATCATGGCTATGTACATTTCTATAAGTACAAAATGCACACGCTTCTTGCATGATATTCCTATATAATATAATATAAATGATTTCTATATAGTGTGCTCGTGTGTAGTATAAAGTGTATATAGACATTATATCATTAACAATGCATCGACAACTCGCTTAAGTATAGCTAACTATAACGCAAAGCTATCTGGCAGTAGTTGGTTGCTCTCGTGGGAAGGGAAACACCACCAGCATAGACGAATACAATACAAAGCACAGAACTTTAATGATAAAATGTGTGTCAAACTCAAACTAAAGCTGAAAAAGCAAAATTCATATAAATACACACAATAATAAAATTATCCTCGTATACCTACATAATATGGCGACCCTTGTGTGAGACGTTTAATGGTAGTATTACATTATAAACAGTATAAGAAAAATCTCAAGCTCTTTAATGTAGAAAAGAAGCACAATTATAACATACAGTATTGAAAATGCATGTAAAATGTAAGGTTCGTGCATAAAGGACTTTTATACCTGTGTATGTACTACTATATATGCTTTGCATGCATTATTTGCCAGCATTAAGAATTTTGTAGATGTACTAGCTGTGTGTCTTATGTATATGAAATGAAGGAGCGTTGTGTTTGTGTCGAATGTAAAACTACCCCTTTCTGCTTATTACCTACATACCTACTTGCATTTCAACCCCACATCATGCTACATACAGTCATACAGCTACAGGTAGTTTAGTTGAGAATTTTTTCTGTGTATACTAGGTATAGTAGGTATATTGTTGTTGTGCTTCCATTATTATATGGACTGCATTACATTATTGCAAATTGCAAGACTGTGTTGAGTTGAGTGTGTTGGTTGAATTGAGTCTGTTAGAAAAATAAACAAAATTACACTTCACAAGACGTTCTTACGTTTAATTGTTTGAATTCATTTGCTGCCTGTGTGTATATAATTATACAAGGAGTTTCTAGACGTGTTCGACTTGTAGATCAACATTCACGTTTCAATGTAAATGCACTTAGAGGAAGTTTCTTAATTTCTGCCATCGTCATTTCAGTTGGAAGATAGTGTCGACCATGTCCACCACGAATAATGGATATGATGGGGGAGACAAATTGCTGCACCCGTGAGTGTGTTCGCTGAGAAGAGTGTGAAATTCGTGTGTTTTCTCAAGTTTTACTTAAGTTTTGCGTGAGAAATTAATTTGGAAAAGAATTTGGCTATGTTCCTCAACAGAATCCATTTTGAATTCGAAGACGACGAAGAAAATGCACATTTTGGAGAAATAAGTAGTAATAAATTGTTAAATAGTCTCGCAGAAGACTACTACTGGGGTGGACAGAAGATTTTCGTTTCCATATTTTTTACCAGTGGGCAATTTAGTAATATTTTCTAGTAGTGTGGTTTGTTTTGTGTGGTTATTTTACATAATATTCTAGTTATTGTGTTCTGTGTGGCTAAGTGGTAGTGGAAATTGCTTGCGATTTTATTGCAAATTGTTTTGGCTGGTGGGTACAACCTTTGCCTTGTTTTATGTGAAAATTCCAATCTCTCACACGTCCTTAGAATAGTGAGCTACAAAGAAAACGTGGAGTATATGGAGGATGGAACTACGAAAGTGTCTGGGAGTTCTTTTGACTCTTCTCCATTTCATTCATGGTATGGAAATTATTATTATCTAAATTATTGTGTATTGTTTGCTACAGCTAAAGGTTGAAATGTAATTGGAGATCATAAGTGTAATTATTAGGTATCTAAATAGTTTATAAGAGCAATCAATTTTAAAATAATTCATGTCATAATGTAAGAAATGGCCGATTGTCTATAATTATCAGATTTCTATCAGCATTTACTCATATACACTTTAATTCTAAGTATAATATTTGTTTCCGATAATAATCGTCATTGATGTAATAACCCAAGTAAAAATACATATTAGGAAAAATCCTTGAGAAAACTTTCAGTCCAAATATACAATTCGGTGAGGGACACAATTTTGACACAGTTACACATAAAAGTGATTACATAAGGAAGTGTCAGGAGGAAATAATGAGTTCCATACTTAACATGTGTTAAGGTAGGTAATTAATGTAACAGGATTTCCAGTTAATATTTATTTTTGTTCTACGAGCGAATTTTTTTATCTGTACGCATTTATTTTCTTAATAAATATTTATTTATACCCTACAACACATTTTTAAATAATTTCTCTACTTTTTTCAGCAAATCGTGCCAAAAAATTTAATTATATCATTATTGTATAAACTACAGTCGTTTCCGTGCAATTTAATTGGCGCATTATTATTACACACTACTGACTTACTTCTGGCAAAATAAAATCCCGGTTCTAATAACATGATAAAAGCCTGCAAAAACAATTAACTGGGTGCACCAGTAAATTCATCGAAATGAAAAAGTAATTATTATATTATTTCCTATAAAAATGTGGTTTATTTTCTTTGTCCCGGTAAAATCCTGTTCCTATACTACCACTGCAGGTTCTGGTTCTCGCCTAGACTCATTGTTGAATAAAAATCTGACGGTATTTTTTCCGGGAAAGAAAGCATGGCTGCACGCAAGTCAAAGCCAACTATTTGTATTTGCGTACACGTATCACAGAAGTTTGTTGATGAAATACACGTCTTTAGCATCACGACAAAAGATTCTGCCTTTATGCTAATCTTTATACACTACAAGTTTTGCAGCTTCTATGGTTTATGTTAAATATATTACACCACCACCGCAGCAACATTCTATCGACACTCGTTTTTTGCTGCATCTCATATTAAATCAATAGATAAAGGTGAAGGGATCAAAATTACTTTCGATTTTCAAGGTTTCCCCTCATTTCCTGAATGCTCACAGCATGATGTAAGCTTCGATTCGTTAGATTAGCTAAAAAAAGTAATTTCGTATTTTAATCAGTTTCTATTTATGCGAAGAAGATTCCGTGAATTAGTGGAAAGAATGAAGATGCCATTACGCTGTGAATAAATTTCATATGTACGCAAAAACCTGACGCGTAATTTTCTTTGTTAAAAATTATAAGGAGGAAATTATTATACTTCTATATAGGTATATTATTACCTATGTGCTATGAAATTTTATAGGGAAATTTTGTAGGGAAAATTGGTTGTATTTTACAGGAAATAGTTTTATAGAAGGATAGTTTACCAATAATTGATTTATTTATAAGTTGTTTGTTTACGTACATTTACCTCGAGCATAATATTATATAGAATAGGGAATTTATTTATTATTTTGCTTTTAGATTAATTAAAAACATTTTCGATTAATTGATCTATAATCTATAGCGCATGCCTTAACATGGTTTTGTAAAGGATTTTTATGTGAACAAATTGAAAATGAAAATTATTGGCCATTAAAATAGGATTTACCAAATAGAGCGGAAGTTAATGTCGTACATAACTTAATTGCCGTGTGGCTACACATAATATCTATACTATAGGCATTTTACATCTGAAATATTTCAACATTAAGTAATTTGCATTTTGCATTCTATCTTTTGTGCACTCTATCCCTTGTGCATTCTATTTATCATTAATCTCGTTGTGTTAATTTTCGTATTTTTTTCTGGCTGCAATTTAATTGAGATCATTTCCCCGTATTGCATGATGACTACAAACCACTACTCCCTTACTATTTATGCATAATATAATATTATGAACGCGATAAACAATGGGAATGAAAAATTCCAACCGCATGTTGTGGTAAGAGTAATTCAGTAGCTCTATGGCTCTATCCCATAAATAATTAATTGTACCTACACGTTTACAGATAGAAATAGGTAAATAAAAACATAATTATAGGCGAATGTCTACTATTATATCTTATTATACCTACATGTATTATATAATAATTAATTTTTTATTATTTAAATTCATACATGTATAGAATAGGAATTTTAAACTTAATTGCATGGTCAGTTAGCTTAGTTCGTATTTGTTTCCCTCTTGTGAGATTTTTATTATTAATGATAAATACATTTTATCCCGTAATAAGTACGTCAATAATTTATTTTAGGGGTTAATTATTATTCCCTACTAAAATAAAGGATATTTTTGAATTTACTAATTTATTGATGAAATGTGCACGAAAAAGCTCTCATCCATATTAAATAAAATATATCCTATTGCTGCGTGTCAATTGAATAATAAAATTAATTTTAAGCACGCCTATTATTGCTCTTAGCATTATTATCTAATAAAGGCATCATTCGTAACACATTATGATAAAGCATTATTGTAATTCAGATACAATTATTTGCTGCTCGTACTATTACCACAATTATTTTTAAGTGTTACTTATTGCTAGTAGTGCAAATATAATTTACAACGATTACAGTAATAAAATATTTTTCCAGCAATTCCTTCAACAACCACAGTAATTACAAAAATAAGCATTTTTAACGTTTCACATAATATGTAAAAGCCACGCAGTGCATTCATGTTAGTAAATCACCTAGTGAAATAATCATCTATGTGGTTTAGAATTTTAAAAATATTTCTGCTGCAGTTGAAATTAATAGAAACTGAAATATAATATGTGTTAAATGTATTGTTGTTGTGTGTGAACGAGAGATTTGTTCGTGGTGAAGCTAATAAATGGTGGTGGAATAGAATAAACGTAGTAAAAAGATTGCAGATGCAATGTAAAATGTAATCTTGTCTATTGGCAGAAAATAGACAGACAGATGAGAACAAGACTTGTAAAAGATAAAACTAATTTTGAGGCAGATAATAATACTTACTTAGCACAAGTTTCTAAAAAATTCTTAGAGAGATATACGAGTGCGATGTACGCTTACAAAAAGATGAGTTAAATTTCTACAGAGCGTGAAAGAGTAGTAGTGTAGTAGAAATATATATGTAGGAAGGAAAACTAGGTATTTTTTGCACAAAAAATCCAACAGAATCTCTGAGATGAATGACTGCTAAAGTTTTACACTGAATGTGCCATTCTAGTCTTGTTTGGCGTAGGCAAATTAAACTTTTTACTAAAAAATGTGTAGGTAATATACGTATCATGGGTTTACGTGCATAGTTCTATTATTATCTTGACAGAAATTAATTGTTATTACTAAATTTCCCTCATCCCCTTCGCAAAACACGAATTACAACTAGAAAACTACACAGCCCATGCTACTAAAAATTACATGTGTACAAAATGTCGTTGCAATGATTAAATGAAATCAAAAGAAATCGAATAACAAAGACTTAGAACTTAGAAAAGCTCTTTGTGTTAAAAAAGCGGGGCGGTACGATTCCAACACTGAAAATTCTTTAACAGCTCTCGTTGTTCTTCTTTTAGACGCCTTAATGAAACTTGCAGATAAAAATTATGTTCTAATTTTGTAAAAACTTTATCTATTTCAGCAGGAAATTTGGATGACTGCGGGTCGTCACTGAAAGTACCTGTAAACTCAAAAATAGCCTTGGTGTCATCGTCCTCGACATCGTCGTCATGGCCAGAAGACGCCAATAGTACTAATAATAATGAAGCAAGTGATAGTAGTCGTAGTAGTAGTCGAAAGGAGTACAAACTAGTCTGTGATGAAGGATACGAACTTTTCGGAAATAGCGAATTAACCTGCGGGGGAGCCAAGGGTGCCAAACCCTCTGTAGGGTTCTGTGGTAAGTTTCCAACCTTTCATTTACAACAGATATAGATCAAACTTCTGAAATATGCGTAATCAATTGCCTATTTACGTGTATTCTTGTTACCTGAAGAAATTGCGAATCCTATTAGTGGATTTTTAATTAATTAATTTAATTTTAATGCTTTTAAATATATTAATTTCAAA
Source organism: Pogonognathellus flavescens (assembly GCA_019776165.1). Classification (NCBI taxonomy): domain Eukaryota; kingdom Metazoa; phylum Arthropoda; class Collembola; order Entomobryomorpha; family Tomoceridae; genus Pogonognathellus; species Pogonognathellus flavescens. Next base: position 69,916 of record JABASD010000332.1, on the reverse strand, counting down.
ATGGCATGCATCAAATGGTTTGTAATTAATTCTTTTACCTTAAATTAAAAATTGTGGTTGCATATTGTAATGAATACCTGAAATAGTATGGTTTTATGTATTTACACTGCATTTTATGATGACTTTTAATTAATTGTTGATTATATAACATGCATCACATTTTTATTATTATGGGAGTAGTATAGTTAAAAAAGAATTAAAATTTATAGCGTGGTAATATAGTGTACATTGCTGAAAGACATAAGTAATTATTATTAAACACAATAATATGGGAATGATTGCATTAACCGTTTTCTTGTTTCTCATCTCGTCAGCAGGCAGTCATGGTGGCTGATTGACATAACCTTCAGCCTCAAAAATTCGATGAGCGTTAAAAAGAGGCTTCATTTCATTCACTCGATTAAATACAAAATATATTTAACAGAAAAATAAAATATATTCTCTATACCTATAATGTATCTATACTTTATACCTATGTAACTTAAAGTTGCATAGGCAGAGGCAGAACAATTGTACATAAAATGTATATGATACAGCAGAGATATAAATTACACCAACACCCTTTCCAATGATTTTGCACTGTTTTTTCCAAGTCAGTAATTTTGTATGAACAATAATATTGAGCTGAGTAGTTGGGTGAGCCGTGAGCCTCATTTTAAACTTTAAATGGTTCAAATATCGGCATCTGCCAATTTTTTCCGTGTGCTGCACTGATTGAGAGTGAGCTACACGTGTTTAATTGTATAATTACCTCATTAATGCTTTCATCGTATCGAGTAATATATAATAATAGTCAATTAGCAGAGTAAATACATTTTGGGAATTCTGCCGACTCTCTTTGTTCGAATAAATTGGGGTCAATCGGTTTCTGCAAATGTGTACAGGTCGGTGTACCTCTGTGCGCAATGCGCCTATTAAAAAGCGAGTGATTCTCAAAGTTAAAATAAAATAAAACACACCGCTGAGAAAATGTCTTCAGTCAACATTGATAATATTTATTATGGGTGGAAAAACGTTTACGACATGACTCAAAGAAAAAAATGAGAATCAGGTCATTAAAAGTATCAACAGTGTAAATAGAATCTACACCTTGCAATAATAGCAAATAGTTTTTTAAGTATTTCCTGCTGTGATAAAAATGTCGAGGTAGTTTTTCGCAAGACTTTTTGTTTTTTATGACAAGTGCTAATTAGGTGTTGATTTAAATCTTTGTTTTTCCTACAGCGGGGAATGTGGCTCCAAATCGACCTTCCAACTTTTCTTCTCAAGGAGTCAAACAGTCAGCTGGAGGGGGAGGCGTATTAAACGACGGAGATGTAACATCATGCGCTTCCACACAAAAAGAACTCAATCCACATTGGAAAACAGATTTGCTACAAGTTTATGAAGTCACGGGAATTAGAATTCATGGATATAACGCTACGAATATTTCCGTTCAAGGTTGTTACAATAACAAGTTAAAGAAAACTTTATGATGTGGTTTATTGTGTAATAATTGCATATAGGTATCTATGTAAGAAAGTGTAACATGAAACAAAAATAATTTCAAGGAAATAATTAAAATACGCTTTTGCTAATTCAGATGATGCCACAGGACTTGACTTAGAAATTCGTGTAGGGAATAATCCTATAACTCAGAAAAATCCTTTGTGTGCATGGAAGCCGGGTACAGGAGATCATCCGGGTATTTAGAATAATTATCTATATATTGACAGTCAAACGATTGTTTTACATGAATCCAAAGTTCGTTAGTCAAATATTTATACTTTTGTCACGGAAATACTAATTTTTTATTGTTGTAGGCAATATGGAATATCATAGTTGCGCTAGACCGATACAAGGAAGATATGTTTCCATTCAAATAATTGGAGAAGGAATTCTTAGTATGTGTGAAGTTTCTGTTTACGCCACCGATGGTAAAAATGTTACTTAATTTTCATTCTTTTTACGCTTCATGTTTTCCCATAGTTTAAAAATATGATGAACCAAGGTTTATTTTCGACCACATGGACTAAAATAATATAATATTTCCGGAATGTTAAGGAAAAATAAAAATATTGTGTTTATTTTCTGAAGCAATTCCTTTGGAAAGATGCAAACCTGATGGTCAAGAGAAGGTCGTTAATTTCAACGGAACTTGCTTTGAATTCTCTGTAAAGAACTCGGGAAAGGTAAAGATATCAAATGCAAAATGTTTTTTAATTAAAAATTGCGATTAACTGACGGAAATAATTTTCCTGGTGAATGTTTAGAATATGCGAGATGCAAGAGCTCAGTGTGTAGCACGTGGAGGAGATTTGACTTCTGAACAACACCTGAGTGCTAATTCACCTTCGATAAATCTCATCACGTCAATTTTGGAGGGGTTGAAAGCAAATGTTAAAAGACCATTGTTTTGGATTGGTGTTGAGAGAGATCCAGGCTTCACTTCTCGTTCATGGCGATGGATTTCTACAACATCTCTCATCAAAAAACCCAACTGGGGAAAAGATCAACCCAACAATTACAACGGGGAACAAAATTGTGCTGTTTTGGATGGTGGAAAAGATTGGCAATGGAATGATGTAGGATGTGCTCTGGATTACTTTCACTGGATTTGTGTTTTTCGTAAGAGACCTTAAAATATTTTTGTCTACGGATCAAAATTGCGGATCAAAATATTAATAAGACTTCTTTAATTTTTATAGCTCCCAGACTGTGTGGATCTCCAGATCGTCAAGAAGGAACTGAATTTTCAAATGAATCAAAAGAATATTTGGTTGGATACAAATTAAATTACAATTGCTCTTCTAAGGGTTACTTTATCGCATCAGGAAATGACATGCGAACTTGTCTCCGCAGTGGATTTTGGAGTGGCCAGGCTCCCAAATGTCAATGTATGAATGTTGTAAATGCGTAAATATTTTTAAATATGAAAATTGCAATTTTCTAATTGGAAACCATTTTTATGAAAATAGATGTGGATTGTGGGCCAGAACCGATTTTTGCAAAGGTGGAAAATGGAAAAGTATCCAGTGTAACAAATGAAACATTTTTCGGGGCGTCTGTTTCATATTCCTGTGATGAAGGATACACTTTGGTAGGTGATTCTGTTCGAACATGTCAAAAGAGTGGAAAATGGACGGGAAATGGATCTACAAAATGCCTTTGTAATTTTCATAAAATAAAATTTGAAAAGTTTTTTTTCGAAAGATTGCTTCAAAAATGGTTTATAATTATCATTTAAATGTTTTAGTGTCTACGTGTCCAACACCTCCGGAAATCGTAAATGGAACTTATATTTCAACAGGGTTGAAACACGGTTCTACGATAACTTATAAATGTCATACAGGTCACATATTAATTGGGGCCAATGTGTTGACTTGTGAATTGGGTGGAACTTATGACAACCCTCCGCCTATTTGTAAATTCATTCAGTGTAGTGATTTACCCTCGATAGAAAATGGGGCTTACAAATTAGTCAATTCAACAACAGTATTGAATTCCATTGCCCAAGTGGCTTGCAATGAAGACTATGAGCCAAGTGATTTAACGGACGTGTACCTGGAATGCAGAGAAACGGGCAGATGGGAAAGAAGAGCCCAGAAAGGCTTCGGTGGACGCTCCATTTCCAGATCAAATAGTCAAAGCAGCGAAAATGATGATTATCCTTCCTGTGTTTGTAAGTGCAGGAATTTTAATTTATTTGTGAAAAAAGTGAACAAGAAAAATTTCACTGAAATTCATTTCTGATTTCGCTGAAAATAAAATATTACGATAACAAAATTAAATACCTGTGTATTTGTATTTCAAATAGTGATTACTTGTGAGGAACCAGAAGTGCCGCATGGTTCGTTTGTAACAGGATATGGTTTTACTGTTGGATCTGAAATTATGTATCATTGCGAACCGGGCCACAAAATGTTTGGCAGTGCTTCACGAATGTGTAACAAAAATGGACAATGGAGTGGCACACCTCCCAAATGCGAATGTAAGGAATATTTATTTATTGTCTTTCAATGGTAACTTTGTGGATTTCTTTTTTAATTTTCGGATATAATTGCATTTGACATTTTAAAACAAGTTTTCATTTAAAGGTTAAAAATTTGTGGCAAATAATATGATTTTGATTAGAAAATTGGAAATTATGTAATAGTTTAAATAAGGTTTAAAATATTAACGAATTCAAAATTTGTGTGCTTATTTGTAGATGTGGACTGTGGTCGAGCAACTGTGATTCCTCATGGTCAACTGACCTACCTAAATAGTTCTACTCATCTCGGCTCTGAAGTGACTTATTCATGCGCTTCCAACTATAAAATACGACAGGGTGGCTCTGGAAAGAATTCATTGAATGAAAAAGAAGAAAGTGGGAATACTCTTCATCGTGTGTGTATGTTGAATGGCATGTGGTCTGGAATGACCCCTTCTTGTGAAGAAGTTCGGTGCACGATGCCTCCTTTGCCTCCTTCTGCTGTTGTAACGATTTCGAAAAATGATCGTTACAATATTCACCAGAGCTTATTGTCATCCTCGTCCATGCCTTCGGATTTGAATGTGACGTACAAAATAGGAACTGTGCTCAAATACAGATGCGAACGAGGATACAAATTACGTGGAGTCAATTTAAAAACTTGTTTAGAATCTGGAGAGTGGTCTGAAAATGAAGTGGAGGATAAGCTTGAGTGTATTTACGTAGACTGCGGAGAACCCCCAGAATTAGCAAATGGACTTTTAAAATTAACCAGCAATGCCACGTACTTTGGAACGACTGCAATTTATGAATGTTGGAAGGGTTTCAAACTTGTAGGAAATTCCAGACGACAGTGTTTGGAAAATGGATCTTGGTCTGGACCATTCGATCCACATTGTAGAGGTACGGAATTCATTTAATTTTTTGCAAATAATGCATTGAACTTCCAAAATGTTCTTGTTCCTGTAAATTCCTTGACAATTCAATTTCTGTTTCGGAAAAATGTTCCTGGAAACAATTATAGCAATTTTTTTCTAAATAATCTTATAGAAATAGAAAGTTCCTCAAAATTGTCCTTAATATTAGATATGTATTTGCATTACAGTATTTCTTTGTATTTTAGAAATTACCTGCGATGCTCCAGAAAAATTGAATACTTCGCTGGATATCACATCATTTCAAATTGGAGGAATGGCAAAATATTCTTGTGGCAAAGGAATGCGTTTAGTGGGTAACGGAACAAGACAATGCACAGAGCATGGAGTTTGGTCGGGAGCGCCTCCAACTTGCCAATGTAAGTTCTTAGATAATTACCTTTCGACTCAAAACACTATTTTACCGTGTCATTTTGCTAATTATTTCAAATTATTTCTACAGTTGTTTCGTGTCCTGATCCTCCGTATGGGGAAAACGTTCGTATGTTCCCTATAAACGGAAGTCACTACACAAGTGTTGTGGAGTATCATTGTAATCACGGATTTGACTTCACTCGAAAATCCGTGCCGATCCTGGTTTGCACGGAAAATGGGCAGTGGTACCCTGCACACGCCCCGACGTGCGTCCCAAAGACGGATCCGTCAAGCAATTTTATAGAAAATAGTAAATCATCTTCAAGCGAAGAAGAGTCAAGTTCCCTCGCTGTAATTTTAGGGTTGTCTTTTGGTTTCCTTATTGTTGCTTTTATTGTCGGACTTTTACTGTGGATTCGAAAAACGAAAATTAAGAAACGCAGCAGTTCTCCGACGTCTAAAGACACTCGCACAACAACCACCGGACTTCCTAAAGACCAACCCATGGTTTTATTTCCTAGCTCAAATAATATAAATAATCAATCTCATTATTACGATAATCCATCCGTAGATCCCATTTATGAAAACTTGGACGACTACGGAGTAACGAGTAATTCAAGTGTTGTCGGAAGTGCTAGTGTTGTTACAATTAATGGAGTTTCTATAACGTGACCTTGAAAATTAAAATATTAGATTTTTATACAATGTACTAATTTCCCAGTACGTGTTATACTACAGACACTTGTGTTTCATACATATACATATAATACATATTATGATTTTATTAAAAATGTAGACAATTGTAGTGTTTCAAACTGCAGTAATAATAAATATAACCTACATCAAAGATGTTCCGGAAATAAAAATTACTGTAGATTTATTAAGGTACTTTGAGTTAAAGTAAAACCCAGATTATACAACTGATACATTTTCTAATTGTACATAAGATTAATTTTATCGGCACATGTCGTATAATATACCTATACCTACAATCGAGAAACAGGAAACCCCATAATTTGTTTGATTATTATTAAATCGTTGTAATCCTATGTGAGGGCCAAATTATGTCAAATGTAGCACATAAGAGATTAGAAACAGTAACAAGGGCGTATCTAGAATTTTGAAATGGAGGGCTCGAGAAATCTGGTGAGCCGTACATACAAAAAGAGCTTATTTTGCGGGCTTCAGCCGCAATTAACTTCTTTTTTAGTAATCTGGGATAAACGCCCCTCTAAATACGCCCTTGAACAGGAAGGGACCGGATACCATTTCCAAAAGTGAAATTTAATTTTTAATTTTATGTAATGTCTGCTTAGTTGTGCAATATATGATTTTTGTAGGTATTCTTTGATTGTTACTCCATTTATCTTCGTTAAACTAAAAGTTTGTCAAAAATTAAAGTGATAGAATTTTTGGCGACCCGCCTGAAGGTGTGAAATTGAATCTCCCTTAATAAATTTTCAACTACACATTTTTCCATGCTTTGTAGCAAAAAACGTATTTACAAGGACCCAACATGTGTATATCAAATACATAAACAATTTCATTGTATTCATTTTAATTACATAATAAATACAAGCCAAACTGGGAAAATGTAATATGAAAAAATACAACACATATTACGATTTATAATGAATTATTATACAAATAGAATTAAATTAATTTTATGATATGACGCATGACGTAATCCATAGTCAATTCGTGGCAATTCACATACATTTTCGATTAGCAATCATAAAACAATTGTTTATCTGTAATCACACAATATAATAATGCTTGCCAAAACTTACTAGGTATTAACAGTGTAGTGTATAAATGTATGTAGCCTATAGCATATTGTATACCTAGTAAGTATTTGTCCCACTATGAAATAATTTTGTATTGTATATAAATCCATTCATTAAGTATGTATATTGTTGATAAGAATGAGAAAAATAAGAATGTTGCATCAAGGTGTGAGTGGAATTGCATTATAAACTTATATTTACATATTATAATACGATATTGTCCTAAAATTACTTAATACGTGAACAAAACACACAAACAATTAAATATCTGATTGTTAAAACCTTGTGGTAGTATCTATACAGAATAGGACAAGTTTGCTGTAGCATTATTAATGATTACATTATACACTGATACTGATATTATTATGATAATTAGGCATTAGGTAATTCCATAATAATTAAACGTGATTATTATTTTATTATTCAATTTTGTTAACAAAATTAATACAATTGTCTTAAATCTCAGCGATCAAATCGAGTATTAAATGATTGATCGAGGCTAGTCACAAAGACATTCGTTTTTCCCATTCATCAATTTCAATCACATAGAAATAACACTACATACTAAATAAACATTAGTAACAACGCTTATATTCTTAAAAGCATTGCTAATATAATTAAAGCGTAATTTTTGCTGAACTGATTACATTATTATTGGTACATTATTGTGTAATAGTAATTTCTCGTAATAATAATTTGTTTTATAATAATGTAAATATTTTACAAATACCTACATATAGTTATTTCTCTTAAGAAAAAATTATTATTATGTTATAAGGCTGATGAGTGTGAATTTTTGAACTGTATAAAATATAGTTTAAATTAGTTCTGATAACACTAATTATCAGACTAATTATAACAAAAAGAATAATACAATTAATAAGTTTCACAAGGATACCTCTGGCTGGCTGGTGATATTTTTATGAATTAATATAATAACGTATTCTTTTGTTTTGTGTTCTAATTTATAAATCAAAAAATCAGGATGAACACTGTCAATTTAAATGTGTCGAGATTCATTTATGCGAATTGTACATATTTTATTGAGTATATTTTTTAGTGTCATAAATGTATTCAATAATTCAATTATAACTTTAAATTCAGACCGCAATTTTAGATACCTATTCAATTTTGACCACATCATTTATAAATTTAACGATTTCAAAAATAGAGAAATTTGTATATTTTTATAAAATATAACCTTCAATATATAGATTCAAATATTGATTTGGATAAATATTTTATTTCATATTTCACTATTCAATTTTTATTCACATCGATTTCACCTTCACAGAATTGATCATTGTAAAACAATTGTTTAATAATTTAATAATAAAACAAATGACAAACACTTTTACTTTTAATTTCTCTATAATTACTTTACCTGTATGCTTCTACACGCTAACACACTTTAATTACTTTAATTACCTTTACAATAGAACAATATAACAATATTTTATAAATTCTATGAACGTGTCTACAATTTTATTATTAATGTTATATATTTTGAATTTAATTACCAATACAGATAAAATAATTGTCCTGGAATGCAAATGCAAACCAGTTATTATTGGAGATAGACTTTTGGTATTACTGTATGAAATGTAATGAAAAAAATAATCGTTATGAATAAACTATAAACAAAGAAATATATAAATAATCGTATTCATTTTCATTTAATTTGTTCATAAATAATCACACTTTATTTTAAAGTACCTACTTATTTTTTTAAATGAAGGCATTTTCATTTAATAATTATTATATATTAGGACGCTTAAAATGTAGTAAAGTAAAAAGGATGTGGAAAATGTTAAAATTCATTAGTTTATCTATAAATCTATATAAGTAAGAGCCGTGATAGATTATTAAAGAATTTCCCCTTCAGATTAATGAAGGCAATCTGGAAATTTATTGCAATCTATATCTGCTGGTTCATTATTGCTTTGGATCAGAAATTAGTTTATTTTTTTGTGACACATGGCCCTAGGCATTTTGTACGCAACATAAATTACTGTAGCATCTTTCGTAATTTTTGTGTACATTCTACTATGTGTAGCTTTGGTCTGAATGCTTTACATCCTACAAACAGGCTCATCTCATCACACAAAATGGGTAAGCGTATAAATTATAAATATACCTAAGGTAAGCTTAGTAAAACGCAATGAATGCTCTAAAAATTTTCACGCTTGGTTATTTACATGTATAAAGAATACTGAGAGGTAAAAAGTCGTACTAAATTCGCCATTCGGTATCAGGTTGTAAAATCTCTGCTATGAAACAGTTTTACACTATAAAGTTCAAATCTACATAATTATGTACACAGTATTCTCTATGTTGCACCAACTTCTCAAAGATTCATATGAAAGCACACCTTGCGTTATACTGTACTGAAATAATAATTTTTAGTCTAATTTTTATTAAGAAGTAAGAGCCAGGGGTGTACACACGCATGAGCTCACAGGGCTTGAGACCCTTTCCAGATTTCGGAAGAAAGGTGTTAGGTTTCACAAAAATTTGCCGCCCAAACCCGCAAATTTGGGCATTTTTAGGTTTTGAGCCCCCTCCCTCTCATTACAAAATCCTAGATACGTCCTTGGTAAGAGCAATGTAAAATAATTTAAACAACTCAGTGATTCAAAGCACCAAAATGCATTTAATATTTAATACCAAATAATAGTTCAAAAAAATGCCATCAAGTAGCATTTACCAAACTTCAGTCAACTTGGAACTGGAACTATATAGTATATATTCATACTATAATACCATAAATGCCATAAAATATTAATTAATGTGGATATGCAATTTATGATTTATAAATCTGTAAAAGTAAAAAATGTCATTCATCCGCATATACAGGCACTTAAAAATTAAATGGAACGCACATAAAGAAAACTAAAAAAATTAAATTCTACGATAAAGAAAAAATAATTGCAAAGATTTAATTTTGTTAAAGCTGCGACCCAAATTGATGGACAAGGGCGTATGTATAGGATTTGGAAACGGTGCGCGTTTTGGGGGGCTCGAGCTTGAGCTGCAGGTTTAGCCATTTCAAAACCCGTAATAAAATAAGTGTACATATATATAGTAATTTCCTTGGTATTTAAAGAATTGCAAAAATAAATCATAATTAAAATAAAAAGGTGTTTGGACTGTTTTGAAATGTGTAGTTTTGCGTTAGTTAGGAGGTGCCCTGTACTTGTATGTCACATGAGAGAAGTTATACGATAGGAAAAAGGCCAGAAGGAATATTAAGAAACTCCATCTTAAAGTGAAAGTTGTTTTACGTGCTACAACACCAACACACTACACAGAGAGAGACTTTATAACTGCATTTGATATTCCTACACACACTAGACCTATTTCTCATGAAGAGAGAGAGACGTAGAGCGAGGACATAGCCACAGCATAGCAGAAATAATTGGCTATGATTTGATACAGACATAGAGGAATCTGTGTATACAGAAGAATGGTTGGAATAAGAGAGAGCGCACTGTGTATATGCACCACTAATACACACACAAACAGAAAAACACGCATAGACTCCTTCGAACACAGACACAGTGCACATACGTCCGTTCTCTCGTTCCTTTTAAGCCTTTCTTGTGGAATTGAGTGAGTGTCTGTGTGTTGTGTAGTGTGTGTGTTGTGTTAATTGTCCAATCCAAACAGACTAAATATAAATATAATCATAAATACAAAAATCAAACTGCAACTCTGTAAATAAGAAAATATTTATTATTATTTGTTGTTTCTGGTGGTCGTAATGGAAAATATAATCACGCAGGTATCACGACCTAGCAAACCCACCGATTCATTAGACTCGTCAAACAGCCATGGCGATGGCAAAATTACGAACAATACGTCCGCAGGTGAATAATAAATACACTCATTTAATATTCTTTTCATTTGTATATATGCACTGCTTTTCTTTCGTTTTTATCATCAGCTGTTGTGGGGTGTTCGTTTGGGAAAATGCTGGAAAAATTATGCTTCCGTTTTGTTTACAAATAGCTTTATGTGTTTGTTCCAAGCGAAGTGAATTTTGTCCGTTGGTGGAAGACACACAGTCAACACGAGAAATGCAAAATATTTTAGAAAGTTTCTTCTTAGATTGTATTCTAGAAATGCGACGATGCTATCTTTGGTTTTTACAACTAGAACTAATTGAGAAGTTATATATAATTATTTCAGTTACTGGAATTTGAGTTTTTACGTTTTAATATTTAACATTTAAAGAAGATTGTATGTAAATTGCTTTTTATGTTTTGGTTTCATTATTGCAAAGTTAGTGTGTTTGTAAACACAGTCAATGTTTTTTAATTCATTGCTTTTGAGTTTGAAGTAGTGGCAATTCAGTTTAATCTTTTAAAAAATGACACTACAGGGTGAGGAAATTTTTTAATCTAAAAATTAACCTTGAAAAGCATAAAAAACAGTTTGTAAATGTGGGAATGTGGGAAAGTTGAAACAAGTAAGAAAAAATGTGTAAAGCTGAAAGCTAACTTAACTAACATCTGTATGCTAATCATGCTAAATATACTGTTTTTGTAAACACAAATAAATCAAGCAGTGTATGATTCTAGTTTGAAACTTGAAAGTTCTGTATTGAAGAATTTTTTGTTTGAATGGTGTTTGATTTTGTTTGTTTTTGTTTTCAGAAAATCTACACGGAGCCATTTCACCTGACCAAATACTTTCACCATTACAAAATCAAAATCAATCTTCTACAAATAACCAAAGAAATGACACAACGGCAAATAAATCCCCTACAAAGAAAACATTACTTCAAAAACTGTTTTGTTGTTGTTGGTGTAGTTGTTGCGACGACCGGAAACAACGTCCCAAGCGAAAAACGAAAAAGAGTGACGGGGTTACTACTGTAAATGACTCAAATAATGCAAATGTAATTACAGAAAATAATATCAGTCCTAATTGTGAAGATAATTTTTACCTTCGACAACAGCAACAATCAAGTAACCAATTGGCAGTTGGAAATAATTTATACGATCAGTACAACACTGTCACGGAATTTTTATTGCCACCACAGCTGCCTGAAGATGCAAATAAACCTTGTATGGTCATTGATCTTGATGAAACGCTGGTACATTCAAGTTTTAAGGTAATTGCTACTTAAAAATATTAATTTCAAACCTTATAAATAAATTACTAATCATAATGGTCTGAATTCATTAAAAATGTATATATACAGGTACATAATGTATTGCGCGCTCTCCTGGAACAGAACGCACATGTTCCTTCTCCTAATTTAACATAACACTACAACCCATCAATAACTCTGAGTCTGAGTATCTGATTGACAACTTTGTGAGCTTTAATTAGCAAATGCAAATGTCAATACATGCAAAACGTGTTCAATACCTTTCTACAATAAGTGTTAATGTAATTAAGCGAAGTACTTAATTCACTTCAGTATTGGATATCTACTACGTTTCATTTTATAATACCTAAGCTAAACTCTCGTTTAGTCGTTTAGCAGTAATAATTACTGCTAAAGAATTTTGTAAATGCAGAATTTATTTGTTAACAAATTTTTCTTTAAAACAACTTAAGTGTAAACTGTAACTGAGTTATTTTTACTCTTAAAGTCTTCTAATGTCAAGCAGAGTTTGCTTTGTATAAATAATAAATTAAAAATTAGTTTGATTAATATTTTTTATTCCTTGTCTCACCTCAGTCTCAATTCTCAATGCACAATTAGGTGTGACAGCAAAAAATCGGATTGAAAATACTTGACTGAGACACACTAATGCACATTGATTGTGTAGTTTCATGTATTCCAGTAAAGTTTCTTTGTGTATATGAAAATGAAATATAAAGTGTCATGTAAAATATTACTGATTGATGCGAATAATGACATTGTCATTCTACTGGTATAAAAGTTTGTATTATTACGGAAGCGATTTGAAATGTTTAACCATAATCGTAAAACCTGCTAAAATGTATTTCCTAGTAGCATTTGTCGATTGTAAAACTTATTTACGTAAAAAAATTACATATACGCACTACGCACGTTGTTTTCTAACGTAATGTAACGTAACCCGAGCCGAGGAAGAGCAACGAGGAGTCATTGATCTTTAAAAATAATCAAAACCATATGTAAATATATACTATGAAGCTGCTAGCTGTATTTCATGTCTTTTTATACATGTGACGTTATGAGTGACACACACATGAGTATCAAGAGAGATTCGTTTTATTAAGATTTTATGATATGATTTATTTTTGACAGCCAATCGGGAATGCGGATTTCATAGTGCCAGTGGAGATTGACGGAGTAGTACATCAAGTTTACGTTGCCAAAAGACCATACGTTGACGAATTTCTTGAAAAGATGGGCGAACTGTATGAATGCATATTATTTACCGGTAAATCATGTCTTGGAATAATTTTTGGTTATTTGTACAATTACTTTGTTCACACATTTTATTCCATTATTTATGTTATAAACGGAACTACCCTTCTTTATCCTATTTCACAAGATGTTAACGTCTATTTTATATACGTACTGTTCTTTTATACTGCGTCATGTTGCGTATAATCTTTTATTATCGCCCATAACTGTCCTGTTAGCTAATGGGATGCAAGTTTGTCCTTGTTTACATCCTTGTCGTAAACAACTGCGTCACGGGAGTTCTATTTATATTTACATGAATAATTGAGTATGATGATGTCACACGGTTGAACCGCATAATGATAATTGTATATCGATTCTTTTGGTTTGAACAGCGTCTTTAGCTAAGTATGCAGATCCTGTCGCTGATTTGCTGGATAAGTGGAAGGTATTTCGAAGTCGGTTATTTAGAGACGCTTGTGTGTTCCATCGAGGAAATTACGTTAAAGATCTTAACAAACTCGGAAGAAATTTACAGAGAATTGTTATCGTAGACAACTCACCCGCTTCGTACATATTTCATCCGGTATGCTCAAATCGACCAACTTCTATAACCATTTAATCAAAAATTTATAATTATTACGCCTAGAATCTATGGTATTAAGTTTAGTTAATGAATTGTTATTCTACTACCACGTTTTACATCTTATACGAAGACTCGACAAAGTAGAACTCAATTTCTTTCCAATTCTACTAGTCTATTAAACTGTTTAACAATTTGTTTCAAAATTCAGTTCATGTGTCTGTTCTAGTATTGACAAATACATTGCAACTGTATAAGTGTACAATGTGCATTACCCATTACTGTATCATGGATGTTGAAAGCATCTAATTTTAAAGCAAAGGTCAAATAACTAATATTATTTGAAAAATACAAAATTGAAACTATTGTTTTAACATTGTGGCAATAGTTATTACATTCTCTATGATTTTGAGCAGTTTTAGTAACATTGATTGCCTTAAATATTCCATACAATTAGGAAAAGCTCAAAAGTTCATTTTTATTGTAACTTGTATTGTAACCCTTGCCAGTAATTATTGGGCTAGTCTTATCCAAGTAATTTTTATAATCTTGTTCTTGTTACACTTATAATTTTGAGCCTAAAATTTTAGATCTCCGTCTGCATGTAGATCTCTGTAATGAAACATTATATTTAAACGTCATACCAATTAGAAAATATACTGCAAATATTATTTACAGTATCAGTAGATTATTCAATGGCGTATTTAGGAACTTGTAATGAGGGGTGGCTCAAGTCCGGTGGCAACTTTACAAATACTCACCGGTTCGGCTTAAGGGATTTTTGTCTAACCTAACCTAACCATATGAAATTTTATTAGATAGAATGTATTAGTGACATAATTATTATGTCACGAATAGAGTCTATTAGGAATTTTTACTAGGTATGGCATGACATGAGTAGTGCTGAGTCTTTTACGTTTAACTTGATTGTAACTTTGAATTTGTATTAATTGAGCATTGAATTTTGTTAATTCATTTGTACGTTTGAATTTTTCAGGATAACGCAGTGCCGGTTGCAAGTTGGTTTGACGACTCATCTGACACGGAGTTGCTGTACCTGATACCGTTTTTCGAACGACTCAGCTCAGTAGAAAATGTTTATTCGGTTCTACGGAATTCAAACCATCCCTTCAACATCAATAATGCAAGTCTTCCGTCAGTGATACCTACGAGTAACGTTTCTGCCACTACAGCTATGAATATAAATCATCCGAATAATGGCAACATGACAAGCAGTAAAGATAGTATTAGGAATATTGACATTTCAAATTTGTCTATTGAATCATGAGATCGTACACACACAATTAACTAATATTATTACTACACACAACACTACTACATACAACTACATTAATTCTGAAACGAACGATATGATTAACTATACTGTTAATATTAATAACTACTACAACTATCATAATATGATAACGATAATGATATAAATGTAAACTATTAATTATTGGTTGGACGTTGTAATACTTTATTATAGTAGAAAAACCTAGAATAGTTTTAAAAGTTTTATAGAAACGCTAATTGTATAATATATGAAAATAATAATGATGAAGAAATATTGATAAATAATGATTATGATGAACATGAAATCGTATTGACAATGTAATGTGTAGAATGAGAAGTTGAGTTATTATTATTATTGTTCTTATTGTAACAGTTATACACACACATGAACACATATTATTCTATAGTAATATATTATTATAATATTAATCATTATATGTATATTATTACTATATATTGTAATTATTATTATTATATTATTGTAATTATAATTATTAGTATTATTATAATTCCTAGAATGAATTTTAATTTAATTTAAATAGTAGAAAATGCCATTCGTTTGTGGATGGAGCAATCCGCGCGTATAATATATCATAATATTATTATGTGTAACTGCTACTATTATTATTACTACGTTTTACGTATGTGAGTTGCATTTTAGTAATGCGTTTATTAGCAATATTATCATTAGAAGGGAATACTTTCCGTGCGAAATCAAAAACAGCAACCAATAAATAATAATTTTAGAAACCGATAATTTTATTATAATAATTATAAAATGTCGTATGATGTGTAAAAAATAATATATAGTATTTTAAGAATACTATGTATAGTACTGTCGGTCGGCTGAGGGATCACCTCACGGAATGTGGAAATGTTTACGTAATAGTGTCTTATAATTATTATCCAATTCGAAAGTTGCATGAAGAGAATGGATTTGTTTTTTGTTTTGTTGTCGGAATTAAACTCGTAATCATTTTAAATAAAATAAGATTAAAAATAATCGAAAAATACCTCATGTTTGTTCATTGATTTGCATTTTTGCTTTTTTTACCTACCAAATTGGTTGTGTTTGTTTATAGGTGAAATATAAATGTTTGACACAGGTACTTGTACTTCAAGTAGGTACAATGTTGTGAAAAGGAATTGCGTTTCAAATGGCTAACCATTTTCACGTGTGTCTTCATGGACTGAGGAATATACTTTGTGGTTTGTTTTCATTGAATGCGTACTAGGTATTTATTATCTACGGATGATGGTTCCATATGATGGTGAATGAATCATAAAGCAATAATATAAATGCAATGCTGAATGCAGTTTTTCTACATGGGTTGCTGCTTCTGTCCTGGTTAATTGAAATACATACCCACATCCCTAAATAATACTAACTGCCTACTTATAAATAACTCGGGTAAGCAAAAAACCAAAATGATGATAATAATATAATTGCATTTATAGATACCCACACACTTTTAGTCTAGCCGTGTGTTTGTGCTATAGATAGTTTACTACAAAATTTGTACCACTATCTCTATATAGGTATCTGTCTCAAGTATGCGCGGATTCTATTAGGGATATTGCCACGGTTCGGTTTGTTTTCCGTGTTTATGTCACAAAATATACATTCTGTTTTCCCATAACAAATGAAGAATGATAAGATCTCTGGGATATTTTATTTGCAATCACAGATTTTTTAAAAAATAGTGAAATAGAGTAAAATCAATTATGCGTTTTTATTTGTCACTTTTCACCCGACTGTAAGTCGGAAACTATAAGGAATTTTGTAAAACTGTACTACATACTTAAACAAACACGTAGAGCATATTTTAGCATCCAAAATTTCTTCCCCATCTGTAAAAAATTAAATGGCCCTTGGCGGTGGGGAAAAGTTGGTTTGAGAAAGCGATCGACATTTAGAACTTTTACATTAAAATAAACTGTATTGTATATTATACCTAATACAAAAAAATATATAGGTAGACTAAGAGAGAGGCACAATGAGACAGTTTGCTCTGTTTTACTGGTTAAAATATATTATGAAAGAGAAAAAAAGTGTAGGGACTATATAAGACCATGAATTCAGCATGCATGATTTTCATTGAATGCGTTGAAGTTGAAAATGCTTAGTATTTCACAAATTAATATTAAGAGACCTAGACAAAATCTGTAGTTTTTACTGACTGAGGCAGATAGATTTTTAAAATGTTCCTGTAACATCTAACAAAAGTGTGTACAAAATATGCTCATATTATTGTATTCATGCATTAAATTCCCGTTTTTAATATTCTGCTAGAATACATCTCATCTGAGGAACCACACACTCTTATCACTAGTTAATGAATATATTAAATGTAAATAATATTTTGAACACAAAATAAAATACTTTTGTCCTCCACAACCAGAAAACAGGCTTACATGCAAAGATTACACAAAAATAAAATTAATTTCCCCTAAAATAACTCAAAAAAATTTGTCCTTAAATCTTTACAAAGAAAACAAAGCTACATATACTGCATTCACTTTTCTACTTGAGCGCAATCTCTCTAATAGAGCATTACTAGGGAGAAGAGTGTATGAAGGAAAGGGAGATATTATACAAAGCCTTCGACAAATGCACAGTACTGATTTTGCTCTGGAGAACGACTGAACGAACGAACGGAGTATGAGCGAAAAATAAGATTGCTATTGCCACTCTTCCACTTGTACATACAACGATCCAAGTATAAAATGCCGTATGTATCTGTGTGCATGCACTGCACTGTGATAATATAATCCTTGCCCATGTATTCCCCCACTCTCCATGTTTTTGCTGCTATTGCTATGCTTGCCAATAGTAGCCTGGTGCTAAAAGGCCCGTGGTAAAGTATAAAACAATACGCAAGGAGGATGGATGGAACCTGGTCGTGTGACTACTGCCGAATATTAACTTAACTTAACGTTGTGCTCTGAATGCTTGGCTGTATGTGTCTCGTGTGTATCTGTAATACTGGACTACTAGTACATACACTACTTTGCTTTGCAATACTGGGTCTGGGTCTTCTGCCCAGAAATACACGAGACTGTGTCTCTACCACTCTTGTCCATGTAGAACTGTGGCTGTAGCTTTGGCTTGTACTTAGCGATGCTTTGTGCTGTGTAGCAGCCTCTCTGCTCTCTGGAAGAATTACTAGGGAAAGGATATCATGCACTTTGTGTGTTGGTGGATGGAATGGATGTATGGATGTGGCACATAGTAGTCGTCGTGGTAATACTAGGTATGTATGTGCAAAGTTCTATAAAGAGGTTCAGTGGGGAAGCAGTTCAAGTTCAAGTTCACTTTCTATATTCCTCTCCTGGAGGCTCCAGCTTACTCACTTTTCTCTCGCAGCAGCAGCAGCATTGCTCCTCAATAGTACATTTTGTACACACAAATCATAATTTCATACAAACAAAACATATAATACCTACACCATACAAGCACAACAATCACTGATAACAAAAAAAGTTTTTGCATTTTTGTATATGGGAACCATACGTTGTATATCAACAACAGGAACAAGTACCACCTAATAAGTACAGTAGCAAAATGAGTGAGTTTCGTGCCCCGCAACCGCCGGGACCCAGCAACAACAATACCGCCGCCAACAATCATAGCAATCATGGACAAGGACAAGCCAAAGATGTACCCCTACTAGGTAAGTGCCTCTTTACACATATCTGATAACTCTAAGTCTCAAAGTCTCAACTTCAAGTACACCCACGCGTCCTAACACTTTTTGCACTGACTGCCCTCAACCAGAGACACTTCCATGTAGCAAGTTGCATAAATACCATCATATACTAGTGCTATAGTATGTTTAAACATGAGACTGACTTAATAATTGTTATTTGCATACATTAACAAGTGCTATAAGACTTAAGTCATATTAACTAAACCCATGTCTCACCATACATACGTACACCGCAGTCTCATCACAGCCTGCTCTTTCATCATTCGATTTCTTAAGGAATTATGCACAAAGTACTTTTGTGTGTGGGTTAAATGCACTGCGGGGTAGTTAGTAAGTTAAAGTTAAAGTGAGACTTTCGCTTTTACATATAATGAAAGGGAAAGTACTACTACCACTACAAGTACGTACTACGTACCTTGGTTCGTTTCACGACTTTATTCATCACACACACTTACTACTATTTGGGTTGTCAGTTTGTGTGGGTATATATATGAATGTGCATGATGTAGACCTATACTGAGTTTTTCTATAGAGGGGAAGTGTTCTTTGCTCGTTTCCTTTTTGTAAGGGACAAGGGCAAGGTCGTCGAACGATGATTCAACACACATAACATTATTATAGGGCAGGAGATGCCTATGCAGGAAAAGGTACCCTACTAAACTGGATTACGTCATACAAACAACCGCTCTTTAATACTCGCTTGTTATAAGATTCCATAGTATGTATACTGCATGCAGTCTCTGTCTAGTCTACTAGCTGTGTATATATATACACTCCTATACATATATGCAGGTTGTGCTAGTAGGTCCTTAATTCCTACTATAGAGAGAGACGGGACATCCCTACCCATTACCTATACACTTGTTTACTAACAATAAAACCTACCTTTGTCTCTTATTCTTTACAATGACATTCCTACCGTGTCAGGTTACTGCAATATTATGATAGGGAAGGTCCCTCATGCACTTGACTGTGGATTTTAAGGGTCTCGGTAGAATAAAAAGATTTTTGCATCGATTTATACATCCAAGGATGATATTGACTCATTGTGGGATTCTGGGAGTTAGTAGTTAGGTACCGGATACTACGTAGTGGAGGCATGGGCTAGCACAAAAGAATAAAAATTGCATCTGAGTCGAATTCTGAGGAGTATTGGTTACAAAGTGCATTGCACATGCATTGAATTGCACTTTGTCATGAATAGCATGTGGGATTACATTCTTTTGGGTACTTACTACTAATACTTGCACACAGAGACCATAATATACCTATATAACGTAATTACTTGGCATGGTCGCGATTACTCTTTATAACGTTTTAGACATTATTACTATTTGAACGTGATATGAGTAATATAATGTAATGTATGTAACATTGCCATGTTCACTCATTTGCCAATTTGAAGTTTGAGTGGAATTCTACAAGATTGTTATATTGCCCGTTGTACAAATAAAGTCAGCTTAGTATAAGGATAGACTGTTAGTTAAATAATAAGTCGAGTTCAAGCTGAACACATTGCACTTGCATGTTGAGCAGCAGAGTCACAGTCTTGTAAAAGTAAGTGAAGGTGACTTTGTGTGAATGCTGTGTGGAGTAGTAGGTCCTTGTTGTTTAGAGTTTAATGTCTCTTTAATGTGTTTTTACACTTAGCATGTATCTGGAGTAGGTACGTATTTAATTCTGCCGCAGTATTTATGGAATAAAAGTCCGGACATGAAATCCAAACAAAATTTAATTGATTTTTCTTATACGTATGCCTATTAAATTTATGTTTGTGAAATGCCGTTTCCAAGTGTAATGTACTTGCATTTTACATTCAAGGTGTCACAAACATAATATCAGTATATGGAGATATGCGTCATTAAGTATAAAATATAGTAGATATATGTAGATATTGTATATACTTAGATGTATGATATATGTATGCATATTGCTTATTGGTTTAAAACAGGGTCGTTGCAGTAGCAGCCTCCGATCTTTGTAATAGACAAAGCATTCTGTAGGTTGTTTCTTGTGATATTCCTGTACCTGTCTATCGGGTTTTCTGTGTGAACTTGAAAAATGCCTGCGTTATGCTATGCGGGTTGACATTGAGTCATCCTATGTGCTCGGAGTGTCTTTCACCTCGAAGGCACTTGTATTGTTGAGCATTGTGTACATTGTAGGCGTATGTAGCTAAATTGTCATAATATCGTCTCGTTAAAGTTTTTAGCATTAGTTGATTGTTTATAAGTTGTTGATGGTTGGAGTACCCTTTGGAGGTGTTTTGTGTGTGCTATGTTGGTGGTAGGCCGGGATATTATTGTAAGTAATAGGATTCTGCTCTCGTGTGCAGAGTAGAAGAACACCAACCGACCGAATTCCCAACAGCAGTAAAGGAGAAAAGAGCATAATATATTATACAGGAGGCATATACTACTCCGGAGGAGCAAATACTCTTTAGGTATATAAAGTTCGTTGCACCTCTAGAAGAACTACCCTTTGGTGTATAAATGATTGTGATGTGAACTATGTGCTATGTATGTATGCACATAAGAAGGAAAAGGAATTCATGCGCATTGCAAAACAGGGGAGAAAATACACAACTTCACTGTGTTACCGAATACTGTCGGCGGATGCCCGAAACACACGTAGTAGAGAGTCTTTCTTCTCCCTGTGTCCTTTCTCGTGCTGCAATAACTGTAACACACACAGTGCAGGCAATGCATATTACAGCCGAAAGAAAACTACCGAGCATGCTGTTCCCTCAAAGTAATATTTTTGTAGTAGAACATGGAAGTGCATGGAAAAGCCGGGTAAAGAAAGAACCAGGCTGCATTATTGTGCTTACTTGTAGAACGGGTAGTAGTAGGGGTTGCTTTTTACGGAACTCTACTTCCCTTCTTCTTCCTTATGTGACTCTCTCTCTCTTTATGGCTCTACTACTATTTCCACTACTACTCCACTACTACACTTTCCCCATGAATATTAAAACCCCAAATTCACTACAAGACCCACCAACCCAGGGATATATTACTAACCATGCCACTCGTAGGACAGTCAGTGTATATAGGAATGAATGGAAGAGATATATAAGCAGATAAGATGAACACACTGTGTTTATATAGAATAATGCATAAGGATACATACGTAGAAAGTTCAACTCACCGGTATAACACACAAGAAGAAAATTTTAGTAAAACTATAAGTGGATATCTTTTGTGTATGCCCTATGAAGAAAAAACGCCCACGCCTTTTATACTAACATTTTAATGTAGCACTTCTATTCGATTGGGTAGACTAATAAACGTATGCAGTCTGTTTAGTGTTTATAAGGCTGTTGTAAATGCTTAAATAATAAATAATACGCTTTTAGGGTAGTTAAGGACATGATACATAATAATTTATACAGCTTGAAGTATTTAAGTACATGTACATACGTAATATACTTCAGAATTTCGAAAGGTCTGCGCTTATATCTATGCATTATTTGGTAAGCTAATTAAAGACAAAGTCATTTAAGTATAAGTTTGACTTTGTATTTTTATATACATTGTAATGTGCATTGTATCTGTATTATACCGGCCTGTATATATATTTACCTACTTTTACAATATCTCACATACTTACATGAGGTAATTACTTTATTGTTATATTACAATGAATGAGAGATGTGTACTTAGTTAGAGCATAACATAGCTACATGAATGAGTCAGGTGTATGTTTAGAATAACAATTGCAAAATATTTCAATAATGACGAGGATTTTCACTATCTGAAAATAGATACAGTCTTTCTATATCTATTTGTTTGCTTAAGCAATATGCAAAGCTCTCATACGTGAGAAAAACGGTTCCAGAAGAATATGCATTTGCTCGTATCATGTAAATGCAAGGAATAGTACTTGTACTTCACGGCATTTTATTGCAGTTCATGGCCCAAAAGCGTTGCATGAGAAATAACGTAAGTGATTTAGAATAAAATATTATATTCACATGGAGTGTGGTTCATATATTTCTGATTGCTGATTGGCAAATTACCTCTGAAAGGTAAAAACAAGGGCACCTTGTTAGTAATTAAAAAGTAGAGGTCAGAGGTATTTAACTTCTAGTCTGCTGGAGAACATCTACATATTATACAGAATATACTAACCTATACTTAAAACATACCAGCTATAACCTAGCTATACAAGTATAGCTATATTAATCCAAGCCAGTAAGTTAGTATAATGCAGGGAAACAACGAAAAAGTCTTTGTGTGCTGCTAATAAGAAGTTTGAAGACAAGAAGGTGTATGTAAAAAGTGCATGCATATGTTAGTAGTGTTGTTGCCCGAAGATAAGCAAAGAAGAACGCAGAAAGACGCTTAGGCTAAGTTAGCTAAGAGTTCTCTGGTTCTTTTAGTTTGTTAAAAAGCAACATGTATGTATATAGACGCTCTTTCAGAGAGAGAGAGAGAGAGAGAACGATTCAACGAGAGAGAGAGAGAACGATTCAACGAGAGAGAGAGGCAGAGGCAAAGCAAGTAAATACGAATAGAAAAGTCATTGGTCAAGGGCGTCGGTTCATTCCTCTCTGTTTCACTAGAGCACCAAAATGGCGCGCAGATATACTTAGATACGTAGAACTGAACTGAAATCATGAGAGAACGTCTGCTGCTCTAGTCAACCAACTCTTTCTAGGTATTCCCTCCTTCCAAACACACACACAATACACACACATGCATTTAAACAAGCTACATAGACACAGAACACACATAGAACAAAACCAAAATACCCACATCATATAGAGGTTCCATGTAGTTCCATTCCATGTTATTTCTATGTACGATGATGATGACTTGACTAGGTATGTGAATCTCCTACTAGTCTACTTATATAAGTTACAGGATTATATTACCCGATAATCATGCATGGACTTATTGTGAGTTGGGTTACACACAGTGCATGTATAAAAGTGACAGCGTCATCATATCATAAGCTATCTGGATCTAGACATCATGTTTTCAAGTTTTCATGCTCGTAAATGTATTGTTACACAAACAGACACATATTTTATCAGGAGACAGACCAAACTATACATGGGTACAGTTCGTTCCATTATTGTAATATTAGCTTTTTAGTAATGCTAAACCAGTCACAACACCTTTGGCAGGAAAAAATAAACGTATGTAGGTATGTAGTTAAATGATGATGATGCTTTTATATTCGATAATGATAATATCCACTTTTATCCGCTTTTTCACATTAATCACATTTACAAAGAGTGCTTTGTGATAATCATAGTGCAAAAATTCGTTATTTTCGTTATACAAAGGTAGGTTTGACACTTACTCAACTCAGAATAATTTGTCCCCTTATTTTGTATTGTATTCTCATACAGGGGACAATAATTCATGAAGTATTTGCATTATTTTAATCTTTTGTACAAATAAATAATAATAATTTTTAACTATATTGAAAGTCACAACAAAAAGATAAGTACTATTATATGTAGTCGTAGTTTTACTTGGAATGAATGATTACGTCAGTACTCAGTAGTAGAGGATTTTGACCGAATTTTCAATTAAATTAATTGAAGTACCTTGAATTCCTGTGAAGTGAACTATAAAGAACGTTTTGCAAGTCCCATGATAATTACACAAGCTAAATGTGATCATGTGCAAAATAATTGGATGTACTTGTGTAGTACATATACATGTCGTGTCGGAGTACATACCTTTACATACTCGATGTATAGAAATACTTCTACATGACATTCTCATATGAAAGTTTTACACTGCATTTTATGATACGTAGTTTAATATAGGACAGGAGTACATTGCATACTTTTAGAGAGAGAAGGAGACTAATGTGTGTTTACTACTTGGTGCTGCTACTCTGCCATACATACAATAAGTTAATAGTTCCAGCATGTAAAAGCTTTGGCCAGAAAAGAAGATATAAATATATATAGTGGTGGATTGATGCATCTCTTCTGTGTGTATGCAGTATAGGAGAGGAAAGAGTCGTCTCGAGTAGTGTGAATGTGTTCTGTTCTTTATTTCATGAGTAAAGTATGCTTATGGGTGAAGGAGAATTGTGGGAGGAGTCTCGGCGTTTGTAGAGTAATATATATGTGTGATACATATATATTCTGCAGAAGAATACTGCTTGGATCACTTTTAGACAATTTTGCTTACTGTATATGTATGTATGTGTATACATATAAAGAAAGTGCTACACACATAGAAAACTAAGCCGATAATTATATAAGTAGGGGAGTGAGAGAGATAGAGAAAGAGCAAAAACATTTATATAGGAGAGACGACCTTAAAAATACGAAAACTGGAATAGAGGTTCGTTCGTTCGACTGCTCCTGGATCATTCCACGAATATATGTGGACCTGCTGTATTTTTTTACAAAATACCAAGTACATACCTACTAAGAAACTTATATCTGTAGTAGCATACATAGTATCGTATATTGGAACATGCATGTGTATAGATAGAGAGAATAATAAATATATATAGCTTAAAGTTACTTAGCGAGAAAAAGAGTGAAATGGCAAAGCGAAGCAAATAAGCTTTGGCTGTGAGCAGAAAGTATTTGTGTGTGTGTGTGTCTGTGTGGCGTGCATCGCTGGGCAAGACGGAGAGTTACACAGAGAGTGGTGTGGTGGTGGCAAGGTGCAATGTACTCTGTTAAGGTCGAATTCTATATCGCAACAACGTAGATATTACATGTAGTCTCACTGAAATTGCCTTATATAACGCCAACCACCACACAGCACCCCATATGCATGCATGTGCGACATATTATTCTCAACCGTGATGATATGATGATGTATTTTATATGCCTAGAGTCCTATAAGGCCTATATACACAAGCTAGATGTAGGCAATGCACAAAACGTATTTACTTTCCGTTTCCCTGTGAATTGAATTCCTCCCTCCTCCTGTAACTCACTCCCGTAGTCTGCTTTGCTTTACTTATTTGCTATTATACTACTTGGCTAACATACAAGTCTCTAATGTAAGCTGCTCCATACACGAGCAGTTAGTGCCACGAAATACATGGCGTTTTACATTTTAGTTTTTAGACTTGTTTTCAGCAATATGCAATGAATAACCTACAATCCCGAAATTCTCAACTGAGAAATCTCATCGTCATCGTGCTGTTCAACATATACCCGTGTGTCTCGTGTGTCAGGATGTCTACTGTATGTTTTCAGTCTCCAAACCAAATACTTCCAGTTCCTTGTGCTGCATATTGCATGGGCGTTTAATTGCCGCTGTCACGTGGCATTTTCCTGTATCACATAATATTATAAATAGAGATGCGTTGAGAAAAAATACTCTTAGTGCATGTAAATGCGCTACAGATGTGCAAATGCATAAACACACCCTTAATTATTTTATTAAGGGTGCTCTCCCTTTTCCGAATAATTATTTTCTTAATTAAGGGGATTTTTATGAAAAGATGGCTTTTGTACATTTCTAAGCATTATACATTTACATGAGACGCCTGTGCTTTGTATACAGATGATTTTCATAGTTTGTATATAATATTTATTGTGCTTATTAGTGTAGCATGAGATTTTTCATTTGTGCAAATCACATGTAAAAAATGAGACATGAGAAGGGTAAAAAATTCCTTTGGATATGGAATATGGATTACTAGTAGCCTTCCGCGGGGAGTAGTGGCAGTGGTATAAGGGTGAAAAGTTTTAGTTTTTAGCTCGTATTAATAATACAGTTTTGTGTATAAATCCAGAAGAAGAACTATGACTAGTACGGGAGAAATAGACGGGGATAGAGTTTGGCTGGTTAAAAAATTCCATAAATCGCAATCCTACTTCTGCGTCCTGTGTGTTCCACTGTCCCAATCCTTATTCATTTGAAGCACACGGAGAACTACAGAGACTTCTCCTTTGGTAAAAGTATACTAGACTGTGGCTAATATTATTATAGGCAGCTTGCGTTTGTTACCCCCTTTAAGTTTGAGTAGGAGAAGTAGCAGAGTGAGTTAGTAAAGTAGAATCCAACGGGAACGAACGGATAAAATAAAGTAATACGTACATTCTTGTTCTCTTCTTGTGCTTCTGGAAGTTGAAATTGTTTTGATGCTCTGTGGTGCAGTTCAAAGCTCTCTCTCCGTCGCTCTCTCAACAACTCTCCTGCTCTGCTACCCTACCTAAAGCTCCCCCATTCCATCTTCCCTGCTAAAAGTCCTTCTCCACTGCGTATCTCCATCCAGCCCAGTCAAGTCATTCTTTCAGGGGTTTGAGAGTAACAACTTAGTCGGCAGCAACTCCGCTCTCAATGCACTGCAGCACCACAACTTTCAAACACTCATTCGCACAAAACACACTAGAGATCACCGCACTTCCACCAGCCACAGTCTCAACTAAAATTCATCTCTCTGCTCTTTATGTGCATTTACATACACGTTTTTACATCATCAATTCATCCTTAAAATTCTTGTTCTCTCTCAGATAGCACTTCCTCAATTTTACATAAGGCGATAAGGGAAATCGTTCATAAGGACAAACACTACACCATAACCTTCCTGTTCCATTTTGTAAAACTACCCGAAATTAACCTTCTCTTATGTAAATGTACCATATCCTGTGATTCATGAATGATCTCTATTATCTCAAATCTTTTATATATACTCTTTTATCTGTAATAATGATTTTTAACCTTTCGGCTCTATGTAAATCTTTGTCGCAAGATTTTCTTGTGATTTATTTATGTAACATATGTAATTTTACACTATTTTATGTATGTACTAGCTTTAGGTTTAAGATTTATGGACATTATATGGAATTTTAGTTGTAGGAGGAACTTAATTTAATTACATACATAATTTAGATAGTAAATGTGGCTTCATTCATTGACCTTCTCTGGTTAACGCATAGGAATAAAATTTAAGTTTATAGAGCGAAAGAAAAAAATAGTTTTTAAGTGTAATAGTGGAGTTTATCGAAATGTTTGATGTGATCCGCATGTTGTAAATTCCAATGAAGAAACATTTTAGCATTGCATCATTAATGCATTGATATGATACACTAACTCTGCATGAAATTTTTTATTACGTATAGTACTTTCATTTAATTCAGATTTTATGGTATAGATATTATTAGTACTTACATGTAAGTGAATGCAAGTATTTTATATTGAACTGTAGGTTATAATAGTAATGTGTTTAAATGAATGATGAAACTAGCTGTGTGGCAAAGGCAGGCAGCGGTATCGATTATAAATGAAGCTGTTCATTTTTCTGTAGCCTTGTAAAAATCCCGAATTAAATCATGTTGTGTTTCTCTCAACACTCCTATCAATGAGCAACTGCGATTCTGTATTAATTCAGTTTTGCGTGCATAAAAAGTAGAAATACCCAGTACGAAATAATTAATATAGATTCTATCATGCC
Organism: Pogonognathellus flavescens; assembly: GCA_019776165.1. Taxonomy (NCBI): domain Eukaryota; kingdom Metazoa; phylum Arthropoda; class Collembola; order Entomobryomorpha; family Tomoceridae; genus Pogonognathellus; species Pogonognathellus flavescens. The sequence goes on along the minus strand of JABASD010000332.1, from coordinate 41,557 downwards.
CTTAACGTTATAAGAAGCGTATTCGAGATAACAATTTTTGTACAATCGTATTGTAGGTATCTAATATGTAAATATTTACAATAATAATGCCTAATACTGCGTTTCTGCGATGTTTTGGTCATGCAATGTTAAAGGAAGCCTTATAAGTTATAAGCAAGGAAATTATTTTAGTAAACCAAGGATTTATATAAGAGGTTGGAATAAATACGGAAACATATAATATGTATACATATTTCATTCATGAACATGCCGAAAACCCGGATAAACACATGCTAAATATATAATGCGCACTTTGATGGACGTATGTATCTAACTTTATTACATTCTCGTGTATACGTAAACAACTTTATTTATAATGTAATTACATACACAGCATCATTAAGGAAAATACACATCTAGTATGTATTTCAACATTTTATTTCAATTGGGATATTCAATACCAAAGAATTGTATGTATTAGTAGTTGATGCAAATTAACTGAACCTAAATATACAGATAAATGTACAGAGAGATAAGTACACAGATAAATTGACGTGTGAAATCCTACAATTTTATTATGTAAAAATGTTATCCTACAGTTTCCAACTAAATTAAATAGAGTATATAGGAAGCAAAATAATAATTGCTTTTGGTATTTTAAGTGGGTGATACAGTTAGTGTGTAATTTGGGTATGGTATGACATAGGAAGACCAAACCGCAGGGGGATTGTCGCAATCTGACAATACAACGTTCCAATTGAAAATGTCGAAACTGCTATGCTCGCATGTCAATTCTTAATAGTGCATTGATCGAGTCCAGCTATGTATTGGAAAAATGCGACACAATTTTGAACATCCTTTTACATAATGAATGCATGTAACTTCTGTGTAAAAATACATTTAGTATATGAATGCAACTACAGTATTAATGCATAACGAGTATAATATTATGCCACATACGTCATATGTTGATGTACGATGTGCCGACAATTCATATTCATGTAGCGGTATGTTTTCCTTTGATCAGATTTGCTCTACAGTGATAATAAAAAACTGTAAAACTGATTAATTACAATTTACATGCATAATTCTTTCTTTATATTCTTAGAACTTACATTCTTTAACATGCATTTAATTTGCATGAGTAGTCACACTAATGAATGAACTATATGTGTATTAAAAATTGAATTGAATTATAAAAATTTTATTAATTAAAAAAAACTAATTCAAGAATATTTTTACATGTGCAAATAAGTTTAGTTTGTATTTTATCTGTATGAGTAATACAGAGACATATAGATGTGTACCTATACAAATAGACCCGTTGTATTTTTATAAGGGTGAGCAATGGTTTAGTTTACATAGAGTTGAGCTAACATTACTTATAATTGCTAACTTCCTTTACTTGTCCGTCGAAATTGCATTTGCCTATAAGAGAATTCGTGTAATAAGGCGTAGCACTAGTCAGAAGAGTTTGTAATCTCGAAAATATTTAGCAGGAGAACGGTAACAATAATGCAATGTAGTAATACTACGTAATCATGATAACATTGCTCCACCGTGTAGCTATGTAGGTACTGACACAACACTAATGCACCCACGTACCTACTTACGACTTGCAGTCTGTTCTTCTGAGACACCTAATGCCCATAGCTATCTCACACAGCGATGCAACCAAGTTATATAATAATAATAAGGTTGAACAGTCATCGTGACAGTTAGACAGAACAACACAAACTCTCATTCTGACAAAGCAACGGTGGTGTGGCAGGGATGGGATCGATTCTGCTATTTAATCGATGCACTGCCACATCCACTCCATACCACAACGCATTTCTCAAGCTACTACACCAGATTTCTCTTCTTCTGCATGTACCTACTCGAAACACACTCTACTCTATGCTTTATCATCCACTTGTCTCAAGTCTCACACAGTGGATTTCATAAAAATGCAGTATAAAAATCATGAGTCATTTTTATTTCTGTACATGCATTTATAGTAATAAAACAATCATCTAAATGGTAAATGGCAATTAAAAAAATATTGTCACCTGCTTTCTCCTTTTTAAAAAAGTGTCATTTATGTTATAAACAGATTTTTGAGAGCTTTGTTTAAGTGCACTTAGGTACATGAGTACAACACTTGGGTAATTTATTTATTCCTATCAAGGTGATAATAAATTACCACAACCGTTCCATTGTGTACTGGACTATACAGTAAGAATATATATTATTACTACACTTTTACATAATGTATTACATATACCTACCTATATAGGTACCTACATAGCTTATACAGATGAGTTTATCTATGGTCATATTAAATAAAACTACAAAAACACTCTTGTGATGGTGCCTGTACATGATTTTACTATTTCATGGCCTTTGCAGCATTAAAACGGTTGTATAAACCACACGGCCACATTAGGCAAATTAATTACCAGAAATCCGGCGAATTCAATTGAAAAAACTACAAGCGGATGATGGTTAAAAAATTATCATAATAATTTACTACAGAGAGAGAGAGAGATCCCATGTGTTTTAAATGTCCTGATGAGATTAATAGTGCCATAACATAACGCTTTGTGAATATGCATTTGGTTGCATGCAATAAGTGTGTGTAGGTATTTGCGTATAGGTATCTGTGTTGTGTACAAAAGTTGACAACATTATTTGGGTGTGGGGCTATATAGAGCAAAGTTTAACGAACACAAAGTCCTACATTGGTATTATTGTACTAAAACAACATGCATATACAAAAAGCTGATTGGTTTTACAGAGAGAGAGAGAGACTGTCTAGATATATACAGAAACTATCTCTTATACTACAACACAGAATGTTGTTGCATTCTACCAACAGTACAACGCTCTTTATTTATGTGGAGTAAAGCTTTTAGCTTTGTTCATTCATACTTATATCAACTCCAAGAGCATCAATTCTATTCTATATGCACACAAATACAAACTTACTTGTTGTGTGTGCCTAAAAAGTTTTTCGTCTCACTCTTGTAAACTTATATGTATTTATACTGCTTCTCCTGCTAAAACTGTACTGGTAGTAGTAGTGGACTGAGGATAAGCAAAATATATTTATATAGAGAGATAGATACAGAGAGATAGAGCTGGAGAGACGCAAAGACGAAAAAGCAGACAGAGAGACAGAGACACACACAGAAATAATAGGAATATGCGATAGAGAGTCGCTTAGTTTGGGTTGGACTACTGTGTGTAGCCGTGGTTTGAGTTTGGAGTACTTGACTTGTGTGTTGTGTGTTATTAGTAGTGTAGTGCAGTGTTCCAATGCTCTGCTATGCTAGGTTAGTGTGTTTTGAGCTTCGGAAGGGAGAAGACGAGAATTTACAGTTACTACGATTCTATACGATACATACAGCCAAGAGCTGCAGCAACTGCTAACAAAGTAAGCTTAAAGTAAGCAGTGCACTCGTCCCAGTCCATAGCCAACACACACAAAGCGATTCAACAGTACTCTCTCGCAGTTACAGCATAGGTGGGCTAAAGCAAGTAAAGTAGCCAAGTAAGTTACTAGCGAGGCAAGTAGCGTCGTCTGTTCTATGTGTGTCTGTTCTGTGTACACCCCTCCTGCCTACCTTAATCTTTATAGGAGGCAAAGTCAGTTAGTAGTGTTGTAAACTAAAACATCTCATCATCTTATTCAACAATTACTTCTAGGGAAAGTGACGTGACTTTTACTTTTCAAAACTTTTTCCAGTCAACACGATTTTTTCTCAAGGCGGATTTTTTCGGAGGGAAATATTATAGGAGTGTATGTGTATACACATTGTTGTGAGGAAGAGAGGTCAGGAATAATTGTGAATCTTCTGGAGTGATTTTCTGACACGTGTATAGAGGATACTTGTACTGATAGCTACCGGTGGTTATATATATAAGGATTAAAAAGTTCAAAGAAGAGGAAGAGTTGATTAAGTCATTGTTATTTACAAATACAAAAGTTAGTGAAGATGACGGTTCACAACAGGCTCAAGGAAGACAGCAACAATCTCATAGAAAAGCTAACTGTTCAAATGAACATAAATTCAAATCCTGGAAGTCCCTTGATGACAACTGGGAGCAATGCAGACTTAAACAGTAGTTCCAGCTCGAATTCTTCGGATTCCGGGCACGAGTCTTCGGACGATGGAGGAAGTAGTCACAATAGTAACACTAATAGTAATTTAATCAGTTTACTCAATTTACCGTTGGAAGTTAATAGTCAAAATGAGCAGGAGCATGTCTATGGACTGATTCAACAGTCATCCCGAGCTCATTCGAAGAAAAACAAGAAAAAGCATAGGAAAATTGTCAACAATTCAGCTTCATACTCTGAGTCTTTACCTTGTCACTCACCCAGCCATAATACTTCGAGTAATAATGAAGATTTGCTCGAAACAAATAGTCAGGAAGATGAGGGAGGTAGTCAAGACTATGATTTACTCGGCAGAATCCTCGCTGGTAAGTTCTTCCATAAATAATTTCCTTTCTTACAGATTGTAGTAGTATTCCTCGGTTAGTCAGTGGACAGTGGAGAAACTTGTATATTTACTATTTAGTATTTACATTCATCCTAGAGAAACAGAAATAAGTATACACACAAAAGTATTTTCCACATACGTAGAAACCCACGTAAAAATTCGTACCGTATTCCTACAAGATTCCCTTTAGTTTTAGTGAATCTGTACCATTTTAAGTTCATCAACCTCATTTCGACTCACATACATACATACTACGTCTACGTCAGCATTTTGGGCTACAAGGTAACAAGCCCTATATATATACCCAATACAGCATATACTTACTCACACACTATATATATACATATACCCATACTCCAAATACACACATTGCATTGGGACAAAAAGCCTATCTGTCTTCTGAAATGTGTAATCTTGCACTGTATGTGCAAGCAGTTAGAGAAAAAATATTTTATTAGGGCATGATGTATATAATGTTGCCAGTAGCTCATGATGACAGTATTGAGTTTTGTGTGACAAGAGTCAGTCTCTGGTTGGATTTTGTCTTAAGAGCCGCGACTGACTAAGAACTCAGAGCGAGAAGAACAACTAGGTGACATAGTATAATTATTGGGTAAGTAAAGTAAAGTTCTGTAATGTAAAGTAAAGGCTGAATTGAATATGAATGTAAGTGATAGTAAAAAGCGTATGCTATGTAAGCGAAATGTAGGTCACAGCAATAAGTTATGAGATAGAGTAAGTGAGGAGGGCAATGAACGCGAGTGAACTGAAAGTAGGCCACATCCATCCTTCGGTCGTCGGCCTCTCGATTCATTTGGGTCTCTCACTCTATACTCCATATATTACTCTCTACTATATATATACAAAAATATACACACACAAAATACTTACATATATATAGTATATATATACCTGCAGGCTGTGCAGAAAATCCAAGTAATATATAGAGTCTTCATGTATATCTGCCTACTGGAGTACCTCTGTACACACATAACACTAATAACAGTTTCACAAAGTACTTTACTGTACTTTTGTACATTGTATCTGTATGGCATGGGCTTAGTAGGTGTATGATGAAGACGGCTATATAACCTACCTTAGTTTTCAGCTACACTTACGAATGCAGACCCATTTAACTGTTTAACTGTACCAGACTCTCTTCGCTTATTTGCGTGTGTTTTATGTGTATGAGTGTGCCGTATTATATTATAGTAACCTATAGCTTGGATATAATGTCTAAACGGGACACTCTTGCTTGTCCTCAGCGATGAGGCTTATAGCTTACGTGTGTGTTACTACATACAGATTATTACGTCTGCACATTTATTTATTAAGTTGTATGTAGGTTTCGCATAGGCACTGTGTCTGCAGACTCTTGTCTGCATGTGCATTTAGTTGCTATGTGGGGGCTTAAACCAAATTAAGCTGTTACAACACACACTATTATGCACATTGACAAATTTTCCGATAGATATATATATACAGCTAAAAGCTTGGTGTAATGTTCTGTGTTAAATTTGCACATAGAGAGAGAGATGATAGAATGAAATAGGTATCTGTGTGTATGTTGTAGAGAATGCGAAAGCTTATACCATGGTAAAATGTCCAGAGAGAGAGAGAGACTATGTATAAAGTGTAGGACACACTTTGAGCGTTCTGATGCATGTGTTTTTTTACAACATGAGTAGTGCTAAAATTTATACTACGTAATCCTACCTACATTTATAAATGGAACTCGCTCTTATCACCGTTACCTATATTTTCGAGAGAGCTACAACCTCGCTTGTAATCATTATACTATACAGAGACGTGTGAGCTATATTGTATTGTACGTGTGAGACTGCACAATAACTGAATGAAATCACGTTGCTAAATTATTCTATATTAGGTGTATGTGTCGTTGTACAGTGATTGTATGTGACTGTGACCGTTTTAAGTTACAGTTGTGTTGCGTTAGCATAGAGAAATATGTAACAAAATGTGCAGAATTTATCCAAAAGAGATGTAATTATTGTAGGGCAAGCTTGTATCGTTCACAAAACTACTTGGTCATTTTGCAATGGGTCAAAGCATATGTACTTTAAATTCACATGAAAATGAAACTTGCAACATGTAAGTACAGAGAAAAATTGTAGAAAAAAATTCTCACGTAGTAGTAACCTTAAATGAGTTTGCTCTTTTAATTGAGCGACATGAATTCGCAATGTCTATATTAAGGACAAAGGCAAAAAAGTCCTTTGGAGCGTGAGACAATTTCGTGTAGAATTTGATTACAAATGTTTATATTATGTAATTTTTATATAAGTTATATTATGTCTGCTCCTGTATGAAGTTTCACACACTCATCGTAGGATTTTTGAATGACCTCTTCTCAAATTAATTCGACTGAACGCTTTATTTCCTTGATTGATTGCGTTGATTGACGTTTTCATCAAAATTATGTCCTCATGTATATAAAGTACAACCCTCTGTGTGTGTCGTGTACTCGAATGAATGGGCAAGTCTGTTCCAATTTATTACGAGTACGATGTGTGGAGTCCAGCATATCGCACAGAGAGAAAAGTCTCTTGCAGTGCTTTGTGCCATATTATAGAATTGTATGTGTGTGCATAAATGTCCCACGTATGTATGTAAGAGAGTGTGTCGCAGTCAAACTTTAGACTTGGTGTCAAAGATAACTCTGAGTAAAGTTTATTGACACGGATTGACTGGAAGACCCATTTAAATTTTTTATCAGCGATTAATGTCAGTAGGGCACTTTACAAATAAATGCAAATACTACTAATATTATATTCACTGCGTTCTGTAAGGAGTAGCAAGAGCATTGTGTATTTACATTACTAGTATACTATGCCTACTAGTAATGGAATTTATTTATTATTTATATACTTTTACCTTTGTTCTATTATTATACGATTATAAATTTCATTGCTCATTCAGGAGTTTTTCTGAAGTCTAACTGAAATCGAGGGTTACAGTGATTTGTTTAAAAATTTCGATGCACTTTGAGTATATAACGTTGTAGGATTTTCTCTGTTACGATTACTCACATGTACTTAGACAAAAATGAGTATTATGAAATAAGAGAGAACGTGACATGAGTATGAGTACTGCACATATTATACGTGTAGTAATTCTGAGTAATGTAATAAGAGAGGGCAACATAACACTATATAAATGCAGTGTGTACGTGTGTAGCTGTACTCTGTGTATATTTACACGTAATTTCTAGCCTAGTAGGTATATTTGATGTTCACAGCTACACTACTAAAGCTCTAACCCTAAAGAGTCATCGTACAGTTTAGTTTGAGCATCTGAATCAGAATCAGCAGAGGACGAGCGTACTAGCTCACAAAAGTTGGAATATATATACATGGTGAGTCTTGCACTCTCATAGGGAGCTTTACCAGTAGAGTTGTATATTGTAGGAGAAGTGTGTATAGCTTGTGTATGTATGTATGTGAGGTTGAACAACCTCTTTTGGGGTCACCTCCATTTCTATATCGATATCTCTCCACTTACGCTTACGGCACAGCTTACTTGTTGTGTTTGTGCTTTTTAGCTGATCTGACACATACATAATGGTCGAGAAAAATATGTAATGTTTTGTAAGCCCTTACATACATACACACACACACTTACACATTATTAAATAAAATCATCTTGCTTCTTATTAGTCATTTCATTATTATCTGCTTCAGTAGTGTATTATGTACGTCAAGGTTTATAGAACAATATACGAGTCTTAAGTATGAGTAATAATAATACTGCTAGCTACTACTACTAAAGTGCTATAAGAATGTACATCGTTTTAAAAAACGGTTAGAAAAATTCCTAGCGTGAATTTTACTACTAGTAGCAGAGAATCATTAAAGTTCACCTTTTTCCAAACAAAATGACTAATGACTCTCTTTCAATGTAATGCAGCGCGAGTAACAGGACTACACTCTTCTTTCAAAAGTTTTTCTTGGCAAATCTTCCATTAATGAATTTCGGTATCTGTAGATAGAGATGCACGAGTCTCACATATATTTATCTACTTATTGTATAGAAAATATAAGTTATATATATTTACCTACTCACACACGAGCCTCAAGCATATAATATGTGCAGAAATCGCCCTATTTATTTTTTGGCAGTGGGATTCAATATATTTATATATACAAACGTGTATTTTATTAAGTGTGAGAAAGTACATTCTGCCTATGCCTCTACACTGGCAGTGTATTTTACGTACTTACACACTTTTGTCAATTTAATGCAATTTAAAGGTCTGTTAAGACCGAAATTGAAATTTGTAGTGAGAAAAAAGCCATAATAAAGTAGAAATTTATTCGCATCTCTTGTTCAGTCTGACTGGGTATAGTGGACCACGACAAATTCGCAACGTTGATACATTCCTTGGATGACTTGACAGATTTTTGAGGGTATTAAAGGGCAAAAAAGTTTCCGATCGTTGTCATAAAGTGTAAAGTATTTCGAGCATGTTATCAATCATGTTATCTACACAAAACTTAAATGACGAGAAAACAATTGGTGCCAGCGACCCAAGTATTTCGTATAGGTATACACACACAGCACACTTCGTTGTATAGATTCCACATTATATAACAATATTGCCTATACAGAGTGTGTACGTAAGTATACGAGTAATAAATGTATACAGAGTAGAGTCACACAGAGAATAAGCAAGAGAGAGAGAGAGAGAGAAGGGGTAAATGCCCTGACAAGGTTGTTGTTTCCTTGAAAAACTGCGTATATGTTACTTAAAATAAACTCCGCCCATCTTCGTTCTCATTCCCTTGTGCCCGCCATAACCAACACATCAGAATCAGAGACAGTGTAGAAACAAGGTGCCAAAGAACTGCAAAGCAGCCAGGCAAAGGCAACCACACTCACAGAGAATATCTCTCGCATATTGTTGAAAAAACCATGATGTAATGTAATGTAATTCAATGCAATGCAATCACAAGTACAATGTGTGTGTACCTTAACCCTTTACTTACTTACCTGTCTCTCTGTGTATACATTCAATACACACTCTCCTACGAAATCTGCACCAGCTCCAATCTGTGTACATCATGTTGGTTAATCGTACAGTGTACATAATACATAACATTATACTAGTTAACTTACACTACTATTTTATATTATATTATTATGATCTGCCGAGGTACAGTGGTACTGCCTATACGTTAACAAGTGTACGAGTTAACCAGTCAACACGACGATATTTGAGCTGGTGCACTATCTTGTACATTTTATAAAGACCATGTGGTTCGTTGGCATATATATTGTATATATAAATCTATACAGTCTGTACAAACAGATTCTTTAGGACATTACACCATTTCATTTGCCTGCAGGCCAGGGCAATCACTTATTTCAGAAACTATGCACCTTTAGCAGTAGGTATTCTATAAAGGTAGACAATTCTCAAACAAATTTCAGTCAACCAACGAACTTGTTGTATATATTTCTTATGTACACACACAGAGTACAAAGACATATAACACATTTTGTTATGTTTCTTTCACACTGAATGCCCATGTAGCTTAGTTCTCGACCGCCGTTGCGGTGCATGACCTGAAATTATAGAAGATGAGACAATATTTTCAAATTGTCACATAGAACTTTAGATTAGCTCTTTGAACAGCAGTTATTGCTCTCCGCATTTCCATTATGAGATAAGAACACATGGTGTGTACATGAACAAGTTTATTTAGCAATAACTCGATATGTACACTTGACATACGATTCTTCTTAAAGTACACACACACTCAGAACTATTAAATTGTAAGTACATGTTATTACATCATGTCTGTATTGGATTATTATTGTTACGTGCTATTACACTCACAGAAGGAGCATAGGTAACAACAACAGCAATAGCGTTATGTTGAATGTGTTATATATTTTCCAAGGCATAAAGCAACACACAGAGAGCTTTAATGTAGCAAAGTATGTTCATTTCATTGCGCATTACGATTGCAAGCGTTCATTCTCTTCTAACTTGGTTTCGTTTATTCGACGAGTGCACTGCCCTTGAAATATGTATGTATATAAACCATGCAGAGCGCAGATGCAATAATAATGTGATATTTTATAATGCTTAATGCTTACCACATGAAAAATCCTATTCGCCATGTGTTCTTCCATTATAGGTCTTTAATAATGCATTTAATTAAAACAATTGTTTTGTATAGCAAGTTTTAATTGAATTCGTTTAGGTATACCTAATAATATTATTATGTACATTATAGGACTCCTTAAAAATGTTCTTTAAAGGAATGAATAGTGGTGGAAACAATGGTGAGGTATTTCACGGTTATACAAGAGATATTGTGTAACATGAATGTAGAAAGAATGTCGTGACACAAACAAAGTGGACTGTGAGCGATGAATTGGCAAATTAATATTAGTCTTCAGCTTTTCCGAGTTCATTAGTACTTCCAGCCTACCTTAAGTAGTTTACACAGGTAGACGCAAATGACTCGGTTGACTGTACTGTACTGTTATTTTTAGTGTGACTCTCTGAGAGAGGAGCTTATTCACATACATATACATACATAGGTGTTATATGTTAAAATTCATTCTCTGTCTGTATAGAAGTATTGTATAAGTGAGTATTATGAAATAACGTCATCGTAAAAAAAGCAAACACCTTCTCTTCTTTTTGCAAGTTCAAAAACCTCTGCCATTTTTGTATACACAAGTAACACAAGTTCTTCTCTCTTAGTAAGCTCTCTTAGTGCGAGTCTGTACGAGGATGATGAGGTAGACTTTGTTATGTATATAGAGCGTTCGTGCACCTTTTGTGCAAATAAATTACCGTGCGGAACTCACTTAGTCACTACACACAGAAGTCTCACACTCATTTTGCACACAGCACACAGTTTTTATTCATAATTCGCTAATTTCACAACTACAACCACTACAACAGTCAAAGTCAAACAACCTTTTTGCGTTGTAGCAGCGTCGAAAAATTATTATTACCCTCTATGTTTTTCAGCACTTAATATAATACCAAGTAATGAAAAGCGTGCATTTTTAGTATTTGTCCTGTATAAATAAACATGATACAGGTATATACCTCAGAATTCGCTATCTGTCTTCTTGTCTAATCTATATTTTAATAACCCGACGAAAGTCAGCAAAACATGTTGTTGACATGTTTTCCACTCTCTGTAGACACAGATGGATTATTAGCAAGTGTCTGCGAAAGATACCTACCAATTTGCATACTAAACAAAATTGCTTACGTAATGCCTAATGTATAATGATAAATAAATAAATAAATAGAGTATTATAAATATAAAAATGAACCAATGATTAATTTGGTATGCATAAGTATAGATAAAAAGTACAATGTAGCATGTGACAATTATTTGTGTAGCGTAAAAAGGTTGAATCGACTTGATATAGGAATTATACGGTCAACCGGTGCCTGTAGGGATATAAATTGCAGACAGGAGTATTTACGGACGTAGACCTCGATTTGATTCTCTCGTCATTCTATATAAATACCTTTCTTTCCAATAACACACTAAAAGTGGTGTACGTTGGTATTGTATGATTTGTATGGTTGGTTGTGTGTGCTGGTGGTGCTGTGCTCCTGAAGGATGTCATAATATAGCGGTCATAAACCTAGCTTCGAACTACTAGCTTGTATTTCATAGCGAGCGAGGACATTTGATGGAAAGGGTTAAAACTCACATAACAGGCGTTCTTGTTTTCATTATGTTGCTTTTAGCATTGAAAAGTGAACACATACACACAATACACGAAGCATAGTGTAGTAGACGCAGACGGTGACGACGACCGCTGTTCGGCATGGTTATATACATTCTCTCGAATATAATACGAGTATTACTAAAGGTTGTGTACCTGTGTGCATTCTCCTTCTGTACGTGTGTTTGGTGTTGGGCTTGTTTTTCAGCCATGGAAGGGTTTCATAGCAGGTAACATAACAAAATAGCTGGTACACAAGGACATGATGAGATGTTATGCTTGTAGGAGCATTTGTACTAGTCTCAAGTGTATAAAGGGAGCAAAAGTCATATAAAGATTTACCAATGGATGCTGATTCTCATATAAGAAAGAAAAAGAGGAATAGCAATGCACTTTGCATTTAACATTACGTGTTTATCACACAAATGTAAAGTATATGGACAGGAACTGAGTTGGTTGTATAGGAAGGAATCACATAATAATATGAGGACGACGACGTATCGTGTTGTTTTTAAAGTAAGTTGCGATGTATAAAGTATAAAGCCCTGTAGTGTGAGTGCATGAGAGCTCACGTTTTGTTAGATGTATTTGTGTTAGATTTAATATTGTATGAAGGAGGGTTAGGCATTTCCATGGATGGTTCTGGTTCTGGTTTTCTGCATGGTAGTATGTAGTCTATAGGAGTGGTGGTGTGTATGGACGGGAGTATGGATGGATGGATGGATGGTAGTAGTATGTTTAAGGTTTGGAAGTACAAGTGACGGAATGGAAATACAGAACGTTGAACTGTGTTTTGTCCGCCCGCCGTGTTATGTACAACTATAAGCTTCTCTTCCAGACTAGAGCAACCTTAAACCTTACTAAACTTGAACTTTCGTTTTCATTCCCACTTTTTCCACTCATCTGTGTGCATCAGTGGGTTGGGGTTCTCTCCATCCAACAACTCTCGTTCGTAACAAGTACCAGTCGCTTACATAAACTCATCCAGCTATTATACAACAACTGACACTCATCCGTACACAATATAATCACATTTCCGTGCTACTTTCCTACAAGTACCAATAATAAATACAAATCTAATATTTTACTTTCGAAACTTATTTTCAACTGTGGACACACGGAAATGATACACATCGTACCTTTCAATCATTCAAAAACTACTGTGATAGTTTTTTTGACCAAGGCAACGTTTTCTTCTCCGAAAGGAAATATTATACAGACCAAGTAATCTTAGGAATATTGTTTCGTATAAAAGTGACAGAGTTACTATTCTGGAAAGGAATGCCGGTTCCGTAACATTCTACACCTGTGTGTGTGAGCAATTCTCTTAGTGTTGACAAATGTGTCGTGGAAACAATTTTGGATAATATTTTTCTCTGGAATATTTTTCTGGAAGATTATAAAGATATATATTACATATATATCTTCTGAATAGTATATTTGCAAAGGACTATATATATAAACTTATAAAGAGTCAAAATGTTGTCTCTTAACAGTTATAACAGTTACTACAACAAGAATTTGTACGAAGGGTGCAATTTAGGAATAAGTCCTCCGTCCACTCCAACTTCCACTACAAATGACTACCGGCTGGACTGTGACAGCCCTGTGTCATCTTGTAGTTCCAATTCCACCAATTACCAAACAAATAATCACCTTCAAATTGGTAATTTCCTTACTCTTTTAGTGCAGTGCAAAAATTGGGACATTATATGTGTGTGTGCTACTTAATTACGCAATGTTAAGAATAGTAAGCATTACGTGTATCGGACATTATTTGTTCATGTGTGTGACCTGTAAATTTTGTTTATTTGCAGAATTCGACGGAACGACTGTTTTATGCCGAGTGTGCGGAGACAAAGCTTCCGGATTTCATTATGGGGTTCATTCATGTGAAGGATGCAAGGTACGTAAATCAAAAGTCTTCCTTTTATATATTCTTCTAAAGTAGTTATAAGTAAAGTAATGTAGTAGAAGCTGAAGAATACACATACATACTACATGTTTCTTACGCGTTTGCCTTAATAAGAATATAATCTTATTACACATGAGATAAGTAAGTTATTAAACGCACAGTAAAGCTCATAACCTTTTCACTATCGTTTTATGAATCTTTTTATCACCTGTTGAGGCATACAAATCTTTATACCTCGTTTATTATTTAAACGTACGAAACACATCATCAGAAATAAATTATGTGCGATTTTAATTTTCATTGGCAATGGCAATAGCAAACAAGCACGTAATATTATTCCTAGTAAGTACATACAACACACACAATGCATTTATTCCTATTTATTTCTGCACGTATAAAATATTTGTTAATTCATTAGCCTTATTACTACAGGCATAGTCTATTGCAGAGTTACAAAGTAATATTGTTTGTTATCTGTGTAAGTTTTTAAATGATTTAATGGTTTAGTAGTAAACCTGATTGGAAGGTTGTTTCAGTTTCTATAGAATATAAATATCCACTATACGTGGAAAAGCTACATACAAAAGCTACCAGTAGAATAACACAAATGCATGTAGTAATAATAATATTATGTGAATTAGTAGGTGCTTGGATGGTTGGGCTATTGTTCTGTGATTTGATTGTTGATGTAATGTGCTCGCCATGTAATCTACAGCCTGATAGAGGAGCTGAATGTATATAGAGAGAATAAGGAGCATAGGAATCACATATATAAAAGAGCGAGCATAATTGAGAGTGAAAGACCTTCAAACTGAATCCTGCCAGGCAGTTGGGGTTAACAAACTTCTCTTCTGGCTAAGGTTATTGTTTTAGTGTGCTATGGCTGGCTACTGCCCTGCCTATGTAGTTTTGTACTGTTCTTTCTCAGTACTGGCACTCTGTGTATGTATGAGTAACCTTTTTCCTACATAACAACATAACACTCACGTTATACATACGTGAACAGCACGATACAGCTATAGACTTACTTTTCAGTAGGTACACTACACACCACCTTTAGCATACATATTCCAACATAGCGCAACCTCCCTATTATCATACACGTCCAAAGTGTACTAGGACTGTCTCGTATGCATTGCATACCACACTCAAAACTAAACTACTACTGTACATACAGCTTTACTTTTAACCTGTGTGTGTCTCTGCCCACGAACCCACTACGTGTACTCTACTTTTCTACGTGTACTCTACTTTAGGCTCTATATACATACCAATATATCTTTTCCTTTCAATTGTACCACTACTGCTGCTGCACTCATACTGATACTAGGTATAATGTAGGCAAAGGCATTCATAAAATCCTTTATAGGTATTTTAGCCAAGTATATTATTTCTGAGAATTTTGTGGAAAACACATATAGAGGAGGAACGGGTGACAATGAGGATTCTAATGGAAACACTCTCGTGAGTGCAAGGCCCAGTGAAGCAACCCGTAGTTATTATTACACTTTTATTATAATATTATTGGAAAAGACCAGAGGAAATGTTATATAAAATATATTACCTTGACTGAGTATATAAAAGTATAGACATGGAGAGTAGTGACTTGACCTATTGTGAAGTATGTAAGGCAAATACCTATTAGGGCATCAGATCAGAGCCCAGAGCCAGGAGAGTTGGGTTTATACAGAGACAGAGCAGCCGAGTCCCACCACACAGTCAGTTTCATTGGTTTCACTGAAAATCAGACTCCGCCTCCTTATGTAATCACATCGGCTCATTCCGCGTACGTGTACTCTTTTAGGATCCGAATCTTAACATAGCTTTTACTCTATTAGCAAAATAACACAGACAGGAGAGCGTTCATGAGGAGATGCCATGAAATACGAGGAACGAGGTTGCTGAGCTGTTGAAGGTGGGAGATATAGATATGACGGGTTGTTCTGCTTTTATATGTATATAGAGTGTTATGCATTGTAGTGTGTTATGTGTTGGATATATTTTATGTGTGACTGAAATGAACGAACCCAACCAACGGTTGTTCACTTCTCTCACATCACTCACTCAGTCAAAGGCAAAGGGTTACTTACTTTACGATGGTGAACAAGAAAACAAGTTAGTGAAGCTCTTTACCCACTAAAATAGAAACGACGACGACGGATTCCAGATTTGGCCATGAACCCCTCCATGTCCTTACAGCAGTCGTTCGTTCGTTGCTTCGTTTCAGTTTTCATGCAAAGGACGATGAACATGAACCTAGAGCTTCAGCTATTTATTATGTACCTGTGAGTCTGTGTCTGTGGGAACTACTACGTAGTAGCTGTACTCTTTTTCTCTCGTGTATACTTAAATGTATGCTATGTGCATAGTTCTCTTACTTGTACAGGATCAAACGCTGAGTGAGCTAATGAAAAATAGATTATATCTCTCATCATTCCTATTTCTATACTTTGGAATAACAACGACCAAGGATCACCTTGAGCTTTGTAAAGTTGAACGCATCCCACAAACCACAACTGCGTACTTTGTATGTTAAAGCATAATTTTTACAATTAGATTTTTTCCCGTAGGAGTAATAAGTCAAGTCGAGTCACAGTAGTCATATTTATGTGATTAATAATAATCATACTGTGTCTACGTGTATACAGGCATAGTGAGAAGCAAATGCTTTCTAAATTTTATACTAATGAGCTATGAACTGAAGCTGTGGGGGAAATTTGTATTTTTGATAGACAGAACTACTCTAAACAAACAAACAAAATGGGTAGGTATATATAGTATTATATTTATCACGGCGAGTGTATATATACCTATATGGTACTTGACAAAAGGAATTTATCAGATAACCTGAATTTGTTTAGAGAAAATACATAAAATGCCGTGGAAAACACTTAAATAGTCATATGCATGTAAATGGGTTGATTACTCACAAAACAAAAGTAGAGGACCTAAATAATCTCTTACTTCCTGAAACACAACACACACGAACTTAACTTACTGCAATTTATCTAAGATAGAAAACGCCCAACAAACATTACAGATGAAAGATTAAACCTTATTTATTTATACACGAAAAGATTTTATTACCAGCAAATAATACTATAATAGGTATACCTAGAAGTACTTAGTGTAAAACGTAAATACTAGTAAAGATGTATGCAAAATTTCGCAGAATTTTTCTAGCCGTGTACTGTAATATACTTCTAGACTAGAAACTTTGCAGAAATATCTGTGGAAAATGAATTCTCGAGTGTGATTGTTTACATATTACGAATTTTTAGAAAACTGGCTCTATATAAGTAAGTATGGTGTGTCTATACCATTTTACCAGTTGTTATTTCATGCGTACATGATTATATAGGAGTGCATAGCAGCGTATTTTTGCAACGTACAAAGTGAACGTTAGCAAAATTGCAATGATTTGGATTTGTTTGGGGTGAATGTCCTCTCTCACGCCAATAATAATGCAGTGCAAGCACTGACTCTCTGTGCTAACAAGTAAATGCTGTAATATTCTACTACTACTACTACTAGAAGTAGTAATCGTAATGCACTATGTGTAGGTATATGTGTGGTAGTTGTACAACAGCTCTTTCAAGACTCTCTAGTATATCCACTTACTTAGTATAGCTATATAGGTGTAGTTGTATGCAACTACATATACATATCCCGCTTCAACCTAAAAAGTCGTTGATTTACTCTTTTAGCTTTAGTGGCAACTAAAAGGTAACTAACTAACTTACTTGGCTTCCACAACGCATAATGGTATAGAAAATCTTTGGTAAATGCGTGTGGCTATATGGATAATATGTGCCTGTATAGAATTTTGTGTATGCAACGAACGCAAAGCTGTGTGCAATCTGAATCCGATGCTGTTTTGTCAAGTGAAATGTGTTTGTTGCCTGCGACTACTTTATGTGTATAGTTGTATAGAGTGTGTATTTGTATATATGTGTAAAAGGAATTCTGTTGTAATGCAAAATGCAATGGGATGGCAGGAGCAGGAGCAGTAGCGAGTGCAATACAGTAAGTCTAGAAATGTTTGTAGAGGTTGCTAAAGTAAAGTAGTAGGATGAGTAAGGGTTATTCCAGTTCATATGAAATGTAGTTGACCTCAATTTCTCTGACGGAATACCATTTGGATATCTTGTAATGCTCAGCCATATATAACGCTGCTCCTTATAGAATTATATATGTCTGTACGTACATTTTATATCTATATATCCATCATCATCCTTTTAGCTACGCTATTTGACGTAAGGGCTTTAAACTCTGTGTATAGGTAGTAGATATAAAATGTATGTAGGTATTCTTATTCTTCCATGTACCACACACACACAGTACTATTCCTATTACACCAAAGATTACAGCAAGTGTACTATATTGACATTTATCTATGTAAGTATGATTTTCTGCAAAGAATTATTATTAGAGAGAGATAGAGAGAGATACAATACAATCATACTATTACATCGTACAGAATTCTTTTGCGATTCTCTTTCTAGTCAAGTTGCAGTGAATTTATATTTTCTATCTATCTATCTCTTTGCTGATTGCAGTAATTGTGTTGTAGATGATGATGATGAGTGAGTTGAGCAGTGAAACAGTTTACATAGCAATTCTATGCACTACTAATGAATATACAGTACACAAGACTTTTTCTTCTACATGTTTATCCACTATAAGAACCAACGTCGAAAGTATAATTTTCTTCTTGGAATTACCACAGTAAAAATAATTAAATACTTGGATGAGTTTGCTTATGCTTGCTCAAGGTGTTTATTGGTCCTTGTAATAAAATGCAATTGCTACAGAGTATCATTCACAATTACACACAAATAAAATCATACTAAAACTTTGCATAACAATAAACAAAATCATCATTAAATACTTAATGCAACTGAGAATATTTTTGTATACATTCCTTCAACAAATTTCACAGTAATATTTTTACTGCCATATGTACCTATAAAATACATGGAAGAATCATAAAGGTGTTATGGTAGTAAAATTAAATTCCTGGGTAAATATACAGTTAGGTCAGTTATGTGTTCTACAATTTCTTAGTATTATTGGGTCTGACTGACGAGAGTACTTATATAAAACCCATGTTGTGTCGCATGAGTAAAATATGCAGTAGTACGGGTAGAAGAAGGGTTAAAATAAAAGAATTACTTAAGATTAGTTGCAGTGTACATAATAAATGTGCATAGAGGGTGAATTATACTAACACACACACAAAGTGACTCATAATTTGCAAGGGTTAGTCACAGCAGCAGCAGGAGCATCAAGAATGGAAAAATGTACAGGTGTAGTAGAATTGCAAGTTTGTTAGTCCGATTGGATTTGGAAGGCACAAGAGCATGTACACACACAGAAGTATAATCATTGCCTTGTACATTTTACCTGTGTGTAATGTGACAGACAGTTCACTGAGCTAGGATACGGTACCAGTTCCTTCCTGTCTCCCTTTGTTCTTGGTGCAACTTGCCTTGCCTTGCTTTTTCACATGTGTCTTAATGTATGCAACTGGCTGAATCAGCTTTATGAACAAACACACACAAAGCCCTATGCCAGTAGTACAAAACACACATATTACATACAAGAAGTAGGTATACATACATATACGAGTCTCATACAACCTCGTCCCTCCTTATATACTACATAAAGTATATAATATAGTAACAATGGGTTTTACCTACGTGTTTGAGTGGCTTGAATTATTTTATATGCAGAACACACTGCAGAGTACATTCACGTACGTATTCTCTCTCTCTCTCTCCGTGCACACACTCTACACACTTACACATACACACACATTATTATGATATTGCAGTACTTTTCTGTGTTATGAGATTATCACTTTTTAAACGACCGATCGTATCCTATTATGCAATAGGTTGACAACCTCTAATAACCTTTTACTTACTTTTGACATACTTTACTTTACTTCTGTGTATAAGTGCATGTCTCATATGTATGTTGTTGTGTTTTACTCGCTTGCTTGTGTATTTTGTGTATACTATACACAACAGGCCACTCACACACATCCACACACACTCACACACTCTCTTACACAGCTTTTTACTCCAAATGTGTATCGATTGCACTATTTTGCTTTATATGTGCTTTCTGTGTATATATGCACATACATAGTGACGAGCTTTTTGTACGAACTCATTTATTACTTTAGGATTTTTAGACTCTTTTGCTCTTTCTCTTTTATGCAAAGGATTTTTAACCTGTGGTGTTTACGTTTTAATCCTGAGTATCAAAACATGTATGTAATGTGCTATCTCATCTACTACAATACTAAATAGTAATATAATCTATACAGAGATACTTAATCTTATGGTATAATGAAATGATGATGATTAATAAATTTTTTTGAAAAAAATAGAGTTTTTTATAATATAAGCATTTTAAATTGTTTGTGTTTGCAGGGGTTCTTTCGTCGTTCCATTCAACAGAAGATTCAATACAGACCATGTACAAAAAACCAACAATGCAGCATACTCCGTGTCAATCGAAACAGATGTCAATATTGTCGTCTGAAGAAATGCATTGCAGTTGGCATGTCCAGAGATGGTAAGCAGAAACACGAATTTCTTTGTCTTATTATTAATTTAATCTTAAGTGCATATAACTCTTCTGAACTCATAATAACAGTCATGTCATGTAACAGTCTTTTCCACGTATCATCCTTGCACTACTAATCTGTTCTCTGTAAAATAAAATAATGTTACTTAGCCCATATAAATATTTGATACTCCATCCGAGCTGTATCTTCATAACTTGGCCATGATGACTAGAATAAACCAGGAACAGAAATTTCTAATGAATGTGTAACGATTAAGTTCGGTGGGTCGGTGGTGGTGGTGATGATGATTACGTATATCACCAGAAGAACGTGCAGTTTAATGTAGAAAAGTTAGGACCAGTTATTCGATTCCTTAAGGAGGAAAGACACAGATACGCAGAAGAATATTCCTATGACGCGATGATTCGTGTGTAAAGAGAGATTAGTCAGTCTCTACCGAATTCCTGTAATTTAGGTTTTAGTAGTACTGGTATGTACATACACACAGGGATTTTATATTAGTAGAGTTTATGATGATGGACTACTGTGGCATATATAAGTCTAAATAGAGTGACTGTGTATGTATTATTGAGTCAGTACGGTTTATTAGTACATAAGTCTGTTTAAATAGCACTCTGTGTGTATAAAATATAGAGTGCCATGCGTATATCATTGGTGTAGAAGTATACACCTTAAAGTTAAAGCTGGTGGTGGTGGTAGAGGCTTTTCGTATATATAATATCCCGTAGCCTTTATTAAAAAGTGGGTGAATGACCTGTGCGATGAATGAGAATAAATGCTACTCGGCTTATACATGTAAGTAAGTGTGTAGTATAAGTTAGAACATAATAGAGAACGAGAGAGAGAGAGAGAGAGAAGTATACAAGTAGAAATGCTTGCAGCACACTTTACATTGGCTCTTACGCATTTTGGCAGAATGAGGTCGTTGTCCTTGCTCTTATATTACTCTCAACTCTACTACTACGGTAGATAGGCTCCGCCTACTCAAGTCAGAACAACTTTCAGTGAATGAACTTATTCTTATTTACTTGTGTCATGATAATATGATAATAATAAAATATAATAATGGCACGACTAGACATTTAGTTTACATGTAGGCATGTGCAGATTATATATGTACATTCACATCGTTCATTATGCTAGTAGGTATGTGCATGCAGCATTTTATTTTAATTTCTACTGTGTGTATACAGACCTATGTGCTCTTAACACCTACCAAGGCAATGCAGGCGAGGCAAGGGTGACACTTGCATATTTATATAATAAATTGCCAAGTATTTACATTAGGTTATTTTTATTATGTGGGTAATAGTACAGAAGGTGCATCGACATCAACTTAAATTTCAATGTAATTGTATTAGTAGTGTTAGAGTTATATTTATACGTATAGGTCCTTTGTTAACTGGTTAAGAGATTAGGTTTTGGATTTGTTTCTTTTCAACAGTTTTTCTTTTGTTTGTGTACACAGGAATAGTGTAGTCTTAGTACTGTAAGTTCAGAGAGTATTGTAAGTGTCTTTGTAGTGCAGTTATGAAAATGTGTATTTTTAAGGGTACTCTGCTGCATATTAGAGTGTCTGTGTGAACAAAGGGGACTCTGTGTTTGTGTTGTGTATAGAGAAGTATACTAGAAGGGTTGTGTAGGAGCAGCACGTTGATATTTCACGAGAAGTCTAGAAAATTTCGTAACAGTAAATCTAACAGTACCTGTTTTCTCTTTGGGAGTATACGTATAGGTATGTGTATGTTGTATATATAGGCGATAGGGAGCGAACACACAGCGAAGCCAAGTTCGTTCACCTCGGCATCTACTAGTGCATAGGTACACATAGAGAAATCAGTTAGAATCGTATAGAAATCCTTTGAAAAGTAGGTGAACTGTAATGTTGTGTGTGTAAGCTTGGGGAAATCTTGCACTCGCACTCAGTTTCCAAATGAACTTTCTGTAGCTAACAACATTCTTCGTTTTACTAGGTATCGTTTCATTCAACTAATAATAATAAATAATAATAATATTTCACTGTGATTCATAATCGTATTCAACGAGGACGTATACACAAAGCTCTAGTGCAGTACTTTTAGTGGATAAAATAGTTTTTTCCTGGAAAAACACAAATGAGACTAAGGATTCGTACGGCGGGTGACCTACAGTGATATTCCTGGATATATTTTGGATTTCTCTCTGCAGTTTCAATGGTTTTAATTGTTGCAGTGGTGGATTTACATACTCAAGACAATACGAATGCATAAGTGAACTTGTTTTTTGGAAAAGTTTTATCATATACAGTTGGATTGTTGTTCCTGTTTGATTAAATCAAATTAATAAAACGTCCAGTATTTTGTGAATATAAATATGGTGGCTCCTACGACTCGAACGGCAAGGCCGTCTCCGCGTAATGGTCATCACAATACTCAATCTAATAATTCGAGTGATCTCTACGAAGGGGGTAAATAAAATTCTCTTTTCTTCTATACAATACAAATTTTAGTAGTGAATAGGAAATTTCATAGAGATAGCAGTAAAGCCTTTAATTGTGCATATATCAAAGTAGCTTCAAACAAAGCAAGTTTACAGCTAAAAGTGAAGTTGAGCAAATGGCTCATTTTTAACACAAAGAATTTACGTGCATAAAAGTGAAGGCCATGTAAATACATAAATACATTTGCATTATTTATTTGCTTATTGCATTTAGCCCAACTGTACAAGAACTTCATTGTATTTTCTGTGTTAATTCTAAGTAGAATTTTATTGATAAATTATGCAATGCATTTCAATTACCAGCAAGAATAGTCAAATTCCTAATTGCAGTGATTTAATTTCAACAATTGTGAAAATATTTGCTATTGTATTGCATTGTCCTGCTACTTATTCAAGTTGAATACGAAAGGCCTTGGAAAATTTCTTAATTCGTGATTCTTACTGCTGTTTTGGTTGGATGCGAGCTAATTTGTAATTGCAAATAGCACAGTCGAGTCGAGCTTGCCCAATAAGGGAGTCATTATATTTGTACACAGCGAATACCTTTACATACACCAAACTCGCAACCTTTGTACCACTAACACTCACTGCTACCACCAATGCAATGTAAATTGCAATTGCATTGTTGATTACTTCATTTTTTTGTAAACTTCAATATAATATAGGTTATTGCAAAAGCCAACCATCACAGCTCATACAGTACATTACATACCTTTCTATTATTTGTGCACTAAAATATTTATATGTGCAAACAATCACTAAGGAATTTCTATTTAAGTATATACATACATAGTAGCTACCTACTTAAAAGAAATCTCTTGCCTTAATTTACGTTTGCAAGTGATGATTTCCCAAAATCGCTCTAAATAATTACTCGTCTGTCAGACAAGGTAGTTGTATTCGTATATAGATAAGAATTAAAGCACCTTCTATATACACACAATGAATATTACTAATAATACCTATAGGTTTGTTAATGGGGGAACAACACTTTTTGCCCATGACATGTGTTGAAGTATTGTACTCGTATAAAACTGAAAGGCTAGAGCTTTCCTATATGAAAATATATAGAGTCAGGTTATCTCAAGGTGGCTCTATATCCCACCCAGAGACACACTGTTCTAGCACAGCTGCACAGAAATGATCGTAACAACATTTTTCTGCAATAATCGTCAGTAGAATTCCAATAAAGCTTATTATACCCGTGAGTACGGTTTGAGCTCTATATATGTTTATATATAGAGTATATCATTACTAATGCATGAAATATATGTAGTAGTTCTAGTAGTTAGAGAGAGATATAGGAAAATGTACAGAAAGAACACACGCGACTGTGTATAACTGACTGTGACTGACTGACACAATCATTGAGACTGTAAGACCCACAAGGTCACTCTTCTGCGTCCCTCGCCTCGCTCGCATCACACATTCGTTTTCCTGTATGTGTTTGACTATTATACTTAATACTAAAATACATAGGACCTATTGGTCGCTCTCTTATATGACTTTAACTTGCCTTGCCTCACTTTACATTTTTTATGAGCTTCAATGACCTTGCAGTTCAGTTTTCAATTACTACTGTATCGTACATAAATACGTGTACTACATTTACATGATGCAGGCAATCATGATGTGATGTGATATGAATGTGATGTTCAGTATTCCTCGCCAGGTCGTTTGGATTAGAATAATACAAAGAGTTTAGTTAGTATATATAGAGAGAGATACTAGTAGATATATTATATCAACGTGTAAAATAATCCTTTGGTAAATACCTTGCGAAATGTTGCGAAAATCACAAAGAAACTCAAACTATACAGACAAAGCTAATGTACGTATTTACCTATACTGAGGATTTTTGTAAAAATTCAGGAATAATACAACCATCTCATGTTCATTTGATAACTCACTGTGGTGTTGATGATGATGATGATTTGATCTTGATGTCGTCATACATTATTATAATGTATTTTGTGCACCTTGATCTTTTTTAGACTGAGGAATATATAGGAGAACTACATTTTTCTATAATTGCAATTACCAGTGGTAGTTACACGTAGAAAAGTAGTAATGTATAAACCCACACATATTTATTTTTTATGGCATTTTTTGCTGTTGCAATGGAAAATAAAATGTGTTTATGAATCAAACTGTTGTTTTTCGTGTTACGTCGTATGTGCATGAGTTCTAGTTGTTGTGCTTCTTCTTGGTATTTTCTGGTATGTAATGCATATTTATATAGAAACGAGGATCCAAGTACATTTATATACATCACCAATATATTTATACCTATAGAAGTATTATAGAGAGATAGTTGTTTGCGAGAATGCAGACATGGCTTGCTATGTGCATATAGGCCCTGGCATATTGGCAGAACTAAAGGCGAGAAAGAGCAAGGCACATACACATACCTAATATTTTTAGCCAAGGACATAGACATTGCAGCCTCAACCTTGCCACGGTTATCCTTCAACAATTCACATCCTTCCTATTTCCTTCTGCAAAAATTATATTCAGTGTATCTGCTGGTGTTCAGTATCTGTCTGCTATTTGTTTGTGTGAATGGCTCAAGTTTTAATGTAATAATGAGAGAGAGTGCACATAATCAGTTAAAAACTTGTCGTATATATTTTATACGTACTTTACTTAGTAGAGATAGTGGTAGGACTCTGAGCGCGCCGTGTATAACTCTTTGCACGTCACCTTGTACTTCTAAACACCATGCTTCGTCGTGGTCGTCGTAGTAAGTCGTAGTCACTTTGTACTACTCAGTCCGTACTCCTCTTAACGTGTCTTTCGTTTTCAGCGCAGTTAGCTAACAGAGAAAGCTCCAGCATTCTTTGCAAAACAGTTTTGTTTTTGTCTACACAGCAAACCGTTTTTCTAATTCTTTCGTGTAGAAAATTCCAGTTTTGTGAAGAAAAATCAATTTGACTAAAATTGATTTAGTTTATATACTAAAGTTTCGTTGTGTGTGTGCGTTGAAGAATTATTTGCATATATAAAGGAATATATTATATAGGAAGTGTAAATAGGTATAGTTTTAGTAGGGGCAAATGAGATGAGTTTACTACGTAGTGTGTTGAGTTGTGGTGAGCTGAGACCCTTGAGAAACAAACGTAATCCATTTATACATTTTAAAGTACTTCCTGGTGTATGTGAACTGAATATGTTTGCCGTGATATATTTTGTGATGTATTTTGAAGAAATGAGATTTTCTGTGCAAAAATTTACTTGGAAAAGACTGTTTTTTATGAAAAGTGTTTTGGAAATTAATTTTAATAGTGGAATTAATTTTAATTGTGATGGTTTTATTTGTTTTTTATAGCTGTGCGTTTTGGAAGGGTTCCGAAAAGAGAAAAGGCGAAAATTCTGGCGGCGATGCAACAAAGTCATCATGCCAAATCTGCAGAACGAGCATTAACTTGTGAATTGGAAGATTTGTCCAAATTGACTTCAACCATCATTCAAGCACACATTGATACATGTGAGTTTACCAGAGAGAAAGTCAAAGTACTTTATCAAAAGGCAAATTATTCTGCCACAAAGGACGGGGACCACCAATCATCACTTCCAATCCCTACTCTGGTAAGTGTCTCTCTCGATCAAACAAGTTTTTTTCTCTTCTTTAATTTTTCGTCAACCTTTTCACACACACCACCTCAAATCATTCTTTGTTGTCTGAGTGTTGTTTGAAGAGGGAAAGTACTTGTATATTACCACTTCAAGCACCCATACCTTTTTATTATTCGCATAAAAACAAGAATGGCATAATAATGAATTCTTCATTTTTTCTTTGATCCTTAGGCTTGTCCATTGAATCCACATCCTCACTCTGCGATCTCAGACTTTTCTGAAAGATTTTCTCCGGCAATCCGTGGTGTCGTTGAATTTGCAAAAAGACTTCCTGGATTCTCTATTTTGTCTCAGGACGACCAAGTAACACTGCTGAAAGCAGGAGTGTTTGAAATACTACTTGTAAGACTTGCTTGTATGTTCGAAGGCAATTCAATGCTTTGCATCAACGGACAAATTCTCGAGAGAGACACCGTCTCCGCTCAAAATGCCCGTTTTCTACTCGACTCCATGTTTAAATTTGCGGAACAGTTCAACAAAATTGGACTCAATGATGAGCAAATCGGAATGTTTTGCGCTATGGTCGTTATTGCTCCAGACAGGTAAAAATCTTAAGCAAAAAAGAAATTCTTCTTCCTAGAAAGAATATCTGTGGGCAAAAAGTATAATTTATTTTTATATTTTATTTATTCAACAGACCTGGACTGAGAAACGTGGAATTGGTGACAAAACTGCAATCACATATTCGATCTTCAATGAGTTCAATGATTGCTCCATTTAAAGTTCAAGAATTGGAAAGGAAAATTCCCGATTTGCGAACTTTGAACACGCTTCACTCTGAAAAGCTTTTAGCCTTCAAGATGGAAGAGAGTCAATCAAGTTCCTCGGAAAATGCGGCCAATTCGTGTGCAAATACTACGTCATCAGCATCCTCACCTTGTTCATCTCAGCAGCAGCAACAAAGAATGAGTCCAAATCCAATCAACATTAGCCAACCGCTCTCAGTTTCCAGTCATCGTAGTTCAAAGTCATCAGAAGATGCTGAAATTTTATCTTCGGACGATTCTCATCATGAATTAAATCATTCGTTCAGCAGCCCTAGCACAAGTCCACTGAGAAATTCTCTTTCCGAGAAAATGTGCCCTTACAGCATGAGCGGCAGTACGAAATATCCCGGCATTAGTTCTTCCAGTTCAAGCTCAGGAATTGAGAGTCCTAGTGGCGATTCAGGGATTGAGTCTGGTGCCTGTTGCAGTCCTGCGAGATCAGAACAAGACTCCGTTAGTGGTCTCATCAACCTTGGACAAAATAACAGCAGCACACAAGAAGAAATGCCCGTACTCAAAAGAGCCCTTCAAGCTCCTCCCATGGTCGACACAAATCTTCTCATGAATGAAGCATACAGACCTCACAAGAAATTTCGGTAAATATTTTCCCAGTAACTTTATTTTTGAAAGCAGAAAACAATTAAGAGAAAACAACTAAATAGACGGGAAAACTAATTAACTGATTTTTGTAATTTGAATAGGTACACATCGTCCACCTCGTCCTCTACGTATTCTTCTTCTTCGAGTACTTCTCCAAGCGGAATGTCTACACCGTCTCGGTTAGAAAGTCCAATTGGTTGTCCTGAGTCAATGATTCCGGATCATAAATCCATGCCGGGTGGTCATTCCACGGCGGCTCCTGCCCACCAACTCTACCCACAATTAGCATCCGCACTGACTCAACCGAAATTGTGCTCTTCTCTCTCTAACTCGAACAGCTCCAGCAGCAGTTACTCTTCAGGTTCTCCTATGAAATTGGAAAAGAACTGTCTGTCATCTTCTTCATCTCCATCGTCAGGTGTGCACTCGAGTCGTTTAATGAATCCTAATTTTAAATCACCGTTAAGTATGACGCATTCAACGTTAGCCAAAACCTTGAATGAAAAACCGAAAATGCTTAGTCAAGAGTCTGCCCTGGCCAGCGACCTCCTCCACACTTTAATTATGAGAGGTGGCCCCATGGATCAATGTGTAAGCATGGACCCCCTGACCAGAAACATTTCTCCGAAATCCTTGCATCAGCAGCACAACCAAATGTACACGTACACAAAAATGTCTCGAGACAATTCTCAAGCTACATCTAATTTTTTTGACAATAACATGCTTGTAACTACAAATTCTATTCACAATCAAGCCTCCAATGGCCCTCTTAATTTGTCAAAGAAAGTTTTGTAAATTCTCTAGATCAATCACTAATTAAAATTCAGTTTATACTTATTAATTATTATTATTATCAGTACATGTACACATATACATAAACCGTAATAATACATAACTAAGTTAATTGTGAATTGAATTTTGAGCGTATCCCTGATCTCCTTTTATTTGTCTGTTTTTTGTGCGTGCTTTTTTTGGTGAAGATGAGTAGTATGTTTCATTATTCAAGTGTGTGCGTGCATGAGGTTCATGAATGAGTGACATGATGTCTATTCTATTATTATACATACATATATAATCTAAGTACTAAATACACACATGTAATTTACTAGTAGTAAATTTTAATAATAAATAAGAAATGCTAGTAGTCCAGTTACAAACAATATTTGATTGTCATTCTGTCTTTAATTCTGAGACATTTCCGCAAATGTTTTTCTGTATAGAATTTCTGTCACATAATAATTCGTAAGTAGCTGTTAAACTACAATACATACTAGGTGCCTAAGTGTACTACTATTACAAATAAACATAGAAATACTACTACTACTACATACTATAGCAGATGATGAGACTCTGAAAGGTAAATAGTAGAAATGCCGCCGTGTGTGAAAAGAATTTTGTAAAAATGACAATGAATAATTAATTACTACTACCAAACCACATGGACCTTAAAATCCAACCAATCCAATCAAAATAATAATAATAAAATATTATTATTATTTTTATTATTTAACTACTACTACTGCTACTACTACTACTATATACCATCAACCAAATTTTTCTTATAATAATATACCTGTGTCTAAAATTCATACCTAAAAATTTTTTTGGTACTTTAAAATTTTAGTCGATACATATTTGACCTGTGGTTGCATAATATAGTATTCTGTGTAGTAGAGAGTAGGAGGAGGGGAGTAAGTTGTGTACAAGTGGATGAAGATCATTCATAAACAAAAACGTGGCATTTAAGTTTGTAAAAGTTTACTACATTAAAAAGTAAAGAACTCTACAGACCTTGTACTATATATATATTTACGTAAAAACTGTATCATGTATGTACATAACACTACTATTATTATTACTACTACGTTATATAGTCAACAATAGTCAAGTGCATTGCATATTATATTATAACACGTCTCTATATGTATATATGTATATGTATATTACGTAACAATAATAATATTGGTTGGACATATACTTACTGCTAGTATATATATCTATATATATACGATATATGTAGTAGTTTTGGTTTATTGGTTGTCAAAATAAGAATAAGAATTATTGTCATTGTTGTCATTGTTGTTGTTGGTTGCTGCTATATACACACTACTTATACTCTACATGTTACACACATAATTATTATACTAATAATACATGTACACGATGATGCTGATGTCAGTTTCTTTTGGTTAGAAAGCGTTGAGCCGTTTTCTTTCAAACATTTATTATTATGATTATTATGATTAACTGTGCTATGTAAAAAAGAGCCCGGATATGTAATCCTTTTTGAAGTTAATTTTTAAACACATGTGTACTATACTGGTATATACTAATCAATCCTTAATTATTACACTACTCCTCGTGTTTTCCGTGTATATACTTAATTCTGTGTATATACTATACTTATATTACTTACTACACACATAATAATGTTAAACTATACTTGTAAACACACTCACATAATAATTGCATTTGTTATTGTTATGTTAATGATAATAATACTTAATTATTATTATTATTATTATTACTGCTATATTCGTACTGTGTATACATCTCATCTCTCCTCTCTATGTCTGTCCATATTATAATGTGTAAAATCCTGTGGTAGTAGTAGTGCGGTAGAAATGATAAAATTAATAATGGTAAAAAATGGTTTTCACAAGGGTCAAATCTCATGTTGAAGCGTTTTTGGTTATTATGATTCATCAGTCTTGTTATAATATTCAATGTATTTTGTATCTCACACATTCCACAATGAAATAATGCCTGTGCTGTGTATTATATTCTAATATTATTATTATTCGGATTTAATCGTCAATAGTATAATATTTTTTGTTGTGGAATGTAAAACAAATTATAGTTGGTGCGAGTTGGTCGTGTAGTAAAATATGAATAAGAATATGGTGAATTTACTATGTCTGTGTTTGCTTGTATGTTGTAGAGAGTGTATAGTGTTGTGGTAATTAGAATTAGTGTTGTGTGAGGTATCAAGATACATGCAGTGCAGTAAAGTAGAATTATTGTACTAAATAGAAAAGTGTGTTTTAAATGCAGTCAGGTCAAAGCAGAGTTCGGTTGTGTGTGCATGTCATTTTTATTAGCTATGCTATAACATAGGTATGTAATATATTACCTATATACTACATATATACTATGCGGTGAATGTATAGTTATATATTATTATGTACATGTCGTCTCGTCGTGACTTAATTACTTATAATCCATTCGAACACCATTTATTCAAGATGCTGTTCAGTTGTTATTGTAACACTAATAATTATGTAATACTTCTACTCGATCGTTTCGTCCAATATCGTTATTGTTTACAACAAGTGTATGACAAGTAAAATAAATACATGTCTATATACCAAGTATACACAATTCGTGTCCGTTTCATCTTAATCATTATAACTCATACTCTCATTTCATATATACATCATTTTAGAATCATTTTATACACTTGCATTTTTCATATCAAGCTCCGTCATGTAATGCAATCCATTTGTTTAGTCATCATTGGTAATTTAAGAATTCATAAATTTTAGAATCACTTTTATACACATTTTTTCATATCAAACTCCGTCATGTAATGCAATCCATTATTTAGTCATCATTGGTAATTTAAGAATTCATAAGTTTGTGATGTAGGTAAACAATTTTTATAGCTGTTTACTAGCTAAGTATATTTTTATAGCTAAATAAAACCATTACGTCATTTTTAGGGCTTGTAATGCATACTTACAGTTTACAGACAATAAATAATTATGATTTGTCGAAAATCTATGCAAAGAGCAATCTTCGCTGTAAACATACTACGTTGTGGTTTTACTTTGCACGGTTTATTTACACAAACAAATCCATACAGTGAACATTATTATTAAATCACGATATAGTTATAATCAATTAAAATACTTATAGCAAAAACAAAAATATTATTGTCGATTTCTCGGTAATATATAAGAAATCAAGGGTGTATCTATGTGTGGGCTTACTGAGCTTTTGAGTCCTCCCTCCCCCAGATTCTGGAAAAAAGGGTTATTTTTTGGCTTTGAGCTCCCCATTACAAAATCGTGATACGCCCTTGGAAGACATACTTGTTTGGATAAGTAAATTTATTTATATTATACGGTGCAGAAATTAAAGATACGAATTTGTTAAAATTTGGCATTGTCGATTCTAAATTTTAAAAGCAATGAGCAGACACACAGGAATTATCTATACGTAAAAACTAAATATAAGTGTAAACTAATTATAGGTATTTAACAACTCAACCTTGAAAAAATAGTTCTACAATGATAAATATTATTTAATAAAGCATCGTTATGATCGTTAATATATAGTATAATGTAATTTTGCATACATATACTTATATGCAATTGAATCGTACAATCGAAAGTTCGGTCTTTGAGTATTTATATTTAATTATGAATCAGATAATTTAAGTTATATGATATGATATAATGTTAATCATACATAATATGATTTTATTTCGATGCGGATGGTAGCAAGTATCTCGTGAATTTTGGCAGTAGCAGATTATGTTTATGAGATGCAGATGAGATGAAACATTGGATGCAAATTGCAAAGCACGAAACAGTGAGAAAATTCAGAAGTTTTCACATAAAATACGTTCACGGCTTCTACAAGGGAAACAAAGAGATGTCGCAATGCACTTCGATGCTAAAACTGCTACCTATTTCCAATTCTTAAACTCTTTCTGCGAAGTACATATTATTTACAGTTTCAATATTTTAATTATTACTATACTTAGTTTACTACAATATAATACATTGTATTTACAATATGTAAAAAATTGTCGTTTTCATATTAAATATTATTTCATATTTCATAATAAAGTAAAGTATATATACCTAGTAGACAGATCAGAATATGTCATTCAAAGTTTTATCCTCATTCAAATTAATTTCTCCGGAAAAATAAAAGTGATATAATTCTACTGCTAAAGATAGGTATATAGTATAAAGGTATAGTATTATTATGTTAGTATGTAAAGACGTATTTTCTGCTCAAGGGATTCAATTATTCAATTTTTTTATGGCGAATGTGTTTGGATTAAATTCTAAGTTATGTTGATCGTTTAAAAAATATGAATGATTTTAAACATATGGTTTTTCGGATCGAAAAATGTAAATATTTTTTCAAAGGGGTGGAGCACTTTAAAAACAGTTTAAAAAGTAAAAAAGAGTTTTTAAGCTACAAGGTACAGGCTACCAACAACTAACAACTGAATTTGTCAAAGAAATTTTTCAGTCTCCCTTATTTTATTCTGTAGGAACCTTCCTTATTTTTCATGCGGAGAAGTTCAGAATGGTTGAAGAATAATATTAAAGGTAACAAAAAAAGGTTGAAATCCTGTAAAATATCGTCGAATGAGACTGTATTTTTTATCAACTGGGAAATCATTTTGAGGGAATCTTCTTCATTTTTAACACAGTATAATATTTCAATTCCCATTCTTTTTGGAAAAAGCAGTTGTAAAAAAGATGTAAGTAAATAATTCCATCCAGGGATGCCATTTTTAGCTTCTAATTAATTCTACATTTTTAGCCTATTGCAAAAGTAAGCATAAATAAACATTATACACAACCATCTCTTCTCTGGTCTAATTTAATATGAATATATCTAATGTATGTATTTATACAATCGTGAAGAGTTTGTAAAAAATGCTCATGCATTATGTAGTAACTTACAATTTATTATTTGAACTTTTAAAATATTTCTTTGGCATGGTACAAGAAGTAAAAAGCACATTATGGCAAACAGAAATATTTACGTGAATAAAACATCTGAAAAGAAGGAAGAAATTACTTATAATCCATTCGAACACCATTTATTCAAGATGCTGTTCAGTTGTTATTGTAACGGCTCTGGCTGGCTCTGACCAAGTGACACCAGCTAAAGACACTGAAATATCCCACAATTTCTTCGCTGATTCAGTATTTGTAGCCGCAGCAGTCCTAACAGCGTTGTTAATGGGAGGTCCGTAGAAATCACGAAATCCATTCGGTCCATAATATTCACCACTTTTAGCCTCTGCAACAGTTGCAGCCATTAATGTGGGAAGGGCACCATCCGCTGCACTTTGACTGACAAATGGTTGAACAAAATATTTTATAAGTTTGAACTTCAGATCATTACTTCCAGGTCCATCGGCCACAATATCAGTTCTTGAATAACCTGGATGTGCCGCCATACTCTTTAAGCCCCATCCACCCGCATCGCTTCTTTTTTGCAATTCTAGCATGAAAAGTAAATTGCACAATTTTGACTGAGCGTAAACTGCCCATCCATCGTATTTAGTTTTTTCATATTGGAGATCGTCGAAATTCATTTTCCCCTCTTTGTGAACAAAACTGCTAATTTGAATGACACGAGGATCAGTGCTTTTTCTTAAGGCCGGTAAAAGTTCAGCGGTCATAGCAAAATGGGATAAATGGTTCGTTTCGAATTGTAATTCAAATCCGTCCTCGGTTATTTGTCTCTTTGGTGGCGCCATTACTCCTGCATTATTGATTAGTATATCCAGTACTTCATGTTCACCGTTAAAACGATTGCAGAATTCCTTAACAGAGGTCAAACTTGCCAAGTCCGCCTTTTCAAAAACAACATCCGCTTGGGGGACTGCTGCTTTAATTCGTTGTAGTGCTTCTTTGCCCTTTGCCTCGCTTCGACCCACGACAATGACAGTTGCACCGGCTTCAGCCAAGCCTAGGGCAGTTTCATAACCCAGTCCACCTGTAGCTCCTGTTACAATCGCCAATTTTCCTTTTTGTGAGGGCATGTTTGCTTTTGTCCAATTTGATACCGACATTTCTGCAAAAAGTAATGAAATATAAATTATTACTACTACTTTATTAATGTGTTGATTTACGCAACAGCGTACCTAACATAATAGGGACAAATGGGGCACCCTGTGACCCCTTTAGATACGCCCTTGTATGTAGTAAGCAAGTAATTAAATAAAATTAATTACATATAACGTTCTCACTTAATTATTCAAAACTTACTATTATTATCTTTACGGGGGCACATATTAATTGCAATTTTTTCTCAAATTATAATGATGTGTTTCTTCAAATATTAAATGAATGGACAATTAATTCAATAATTTTTTTATATTATATCAACGTTGGCAAATAATACGAAATCTCAGTTGAGTGGAATGAAATGTGAGAAGAGAATAATTGATGAAGTAAATCCGAAAAAGCTCTTTTTGTATATGCAGAGCCACTCCATTTGCAAATCCTAGACAAGTCCATGGATACAAAAAAAAATTAATTTCAGTAGTAGTAAAAAGACTGACCTTTATTCAAGGTTTGCCAAATTGACACAGTAATAAACATGATAATGTTTAGTTTATCATGAAATTTCATTTTATTTGTAGCAAAGGGTGAATATTATATTCAGATATTAAATCGACCAAGGGTGTATCTACATATAGGCTCACAGCCGCGCCTACCCTAAATTACAGAATGAAATTGAGCCCCTTTAAACCTCGCTAGTCTACTCCCATTTCAGAATCCTAGTTACGCCCTTGAAAAAGACAGGCATAATAGGAGAAGTATAATATATTATGTATGTATTATATAAATCAGTCTGACACTGATAACGTATAATATTAACAATAAATAAAGTTACGATAAAATAAAGAGTATAAAATTATCTCATAACCAATTAACATCGTTTAAAATAAATTCATTAAAGTAAAATTCATTAAATTCGTTACAGCAAAATTAATTGAGTTGATTACATTAAAATAAATATAAATAAACACAAAATAAATTCGTAGTAAGACTTACTATTAGATATTTTTATTTAATTTCTGTTTCTGTCCTGGTGGAAATAATAAAATATATATTTCTTATTTTAGTACTGAGAAATTGGAAACTTCACTGTGTTAACAGGTATCGTATGAGGATGGCATGTTTAATGAGAAAATGCAAATATCCACACGGATATATTTATTTTGTCAGCTGCACTCAGCTTGTCTTTCTAATGTTTGCCATGCCATGCCATGCCACTGATACCACTATACTATTCAATGTCACATCGCCATATAATGTGCCTGTGATGCCTATAACTATAAATACACTTTGCCTTTTAGTGATTGCTCGAGCTTTTCACTATATATTTATGATTACATAGAATCATACGTTCTTGCTATCAAGTCTAATTCACTCTGGTACAAAAAGTTTGTTGTATAGTCAATTACTTTAGTTAATATTTTACTGTGTGATGTAACCCATGTCTACTGATACTGCTGAATATCTTTACACTATGTCCTTGAACTGGAGTTTTACAATGAATGAAAATTAACACGTTTGCCACGAGAACATTTGTAGAACGTGTGTGTCTAGGTAGAACATACTAACACTGATTCTGTCATATTCTCCACATGATAATAAAATATAATTTATATAGGTACTATTCCAGCAATTGACAACCCCACACCCTATATATACTCGGAGTTCATAATGACATCATGAACATGATTATGCATCCACGTAAAACAGAATAAACTGATTTGCTACGGTTGATAAGTAAATAGCCGTAATAGCCTCTGTGGATGGTTAAATGGTCATAATGTCCAGAAAATTGGGTTAATATAATTAGTTGCATATTTTTATAATCAAGTGAAATTGCGATTCGTAAATAAATAGTGCATGAAAGTATATAAAGGTGAAAAACGTCATTTATTATGAAAATATTAATTAATTATAATAAGAAGTCATTGTTACTTGGAGAATACATCAGGTCAATTCAAAATGAAGTTTTTCATAATATCTGTAACCTACTATAATATATCTGCTTCATAGGTTCATACCAACAGCCACATTAAATTCTATCAAAATCTACTCTGTTCATGAGCGGCTACACTCTACACTACAATTACTACAATATTAGCTTTGACACCTTTACGCTTTGCTCGACAATTTATGATCCATTTAATAACAACCTATTCATTTTGGATGATATCACCGCTTGAAACTCTTTGTCAGCATTCGGTTGTTTCCCAGCGCTTGCACGATTTTCGGTTGACTCCTCTTTCTGACCCGACTTTTTGTTACGACGGCGTTCTTTTCCCTTCTCTCGCAATTCGTCCATCAACTCTGCCGTCTAACACGATTAAAGACACAACTATGTTATTGACACTTATGTGAGTAATTTTAAACAGGTTTGCAGTGCAACTAAGGGGAATTTCTTACCACAAAATCTTTCAACGGCCTTATATTCATTACTTTCATAATTTCATCCTTGACACAACCTTTGCCGAAATGAACTCGATACATTGGATATGATGATTCGGTAACAGTTTCATACATCTCCAAAGTAGCTAATCTTTTTGCTAACAAATAGCTGTCACTGGAACCTAAATTAAACAAACCAAACTTTATAAGCGTGCCTGGTGCCTATATACAAATCACTTATGTCTAATAATTAAAAACTACTTGTAGAAGTTTCTTATTTTGCAAAAATCAGTTTTAGTAATATCAATAATATGTTACATAATATGGAATAATCTAACGATTTAATAAGGTACGTAATTGCAAAATTGCATTCGCATCAATTATTCAATAAAGTTCAAAATACCTGTACTTGAACTTATGATATTACTGCCATATTGATTTGGGCGCTTCAAAATAATTTAAAAATACTTTAAAATGCATTTATACATTTTAAAGCATTGAAATTGGTTTCATTGAAAGTAGATTCTAAAAACTGTTACCAAAGGTTGTGCATTCTCCGATTTTGCAGAAAATTTTAACTTTCGGTCCGTCTTCGAATGTTTTTTCATCGTCTTCCTCCATGTAGTATTTCAGTTTTCCAAATTTTCCACCACCACAAGCTGTAAAACAGTCTTGGTAAACGTGAGGACTGATCCGACACCCTGGCATCATACCGTAAACAGGCACCTTAGTCTTTTTACCCGAAACCTTTATCTGTTCCAAAATATCAATAGCAGCCATATGACATGCCAGTTTACGAACTGGTGCTTCTCCAACGCCTACATAATGTACAAATAATATTTTCTATATGGTATATAATAAATGATAACCTTAAATGTAAACAAAAAATATAACAATCAACTAATATGCAGCTCATTGAGCTCATTCTTACCAGTAAGTGTTCCGATCGACATTTCGATTCTCCAGCTTATCTCTCTCACTTCCGGTGTGTAAAATGTATAATACTGGATGTCCACTTTAGCCTCGTAATCATCTGCCATATTTCTTACAGCCGCCAATGGAGTACAAATCCAATCTTCAGTGACCATCTCTAAACGTCTATTCACATAGACACTCTCTAACTCGTCAAGAATTTTGTCGCCTTCCAAGGGTTCTTCTTCCTCATATTCCCTAGCAGCGGGGGTAATTTTGCGCGCTGCCACTTTAAATGGTCTTCGAAAAACTGGCTTTTCCTCCTCCTCCTCTTCCCCAGCCTACACATTTCAGTGTTTTACAATGTACTTAATTTTTTGTGACATTTTCATTTTTATAAAATAGAAATAAGGATGATGGATTCATTATCAGTTTCAACTTTAAAGTCTTACGAATTTTATTTTGCGGCTGCCGTTACAATCTGCATCTGTCTGGGGAGAAGTTTCTTCATTGTTGACGGTGACTTTAATTTTTTCTAAGTTGCTTAAGTCCATTGTAAATTACAAGATAACCGGCTGTGGCTATGTATACACAAATATGAGAAAAGTAAAAAAAATTAATCGTGAACTTTTATAGTATGATAACTTACAATACAATTAAATAAAATGAAATTTTTCACTCCCTACAATTTCTAAAAATATCAGAACAACTTTAGAGTGTAAGTTTCGTCTTACCTTAATATAAATGTTAAGTGTTCACACTAACGAAGTAAAATATCACAATTATGCAATCCTATAATTAGTAATAATAATAAGATTATTACTTATTTCGACAAAACTGAAAGCTAACAAAACAGAATTGAAAACAACTGAAAATTCAATAAAAATATCAAAAATGAAGATCAAAGATGTCCGTGGTGGAATTTTTGTGGCTTAGCTACATCAAATCAAAATATCATGTTTGAGTTTGATGTTTGTTGAATCTCTGACTCTGTCTGGACTATCAGGAGCCTGGAGCCTGGAGTGCCGAGTGACTGGAGTCTTGTGGACTTGAGGACTGATCGAGTTTCCTGAGTTTCGTGTACGCAGACTCGGACTATGTATCAATTATCAATGCAAGAGATCATGAAAGATACAAGGGTACTGTTTAGGTTAGGGATAGGACCTATTCGGGCCAACCGGATGTTTGTATTAGCGTAGTGTAGGCTTATAAAACACATGCACATGTTCCGTTGCAAGTGCACTACTCATGCTTACTTTCAAGTAAGTATTTCAAATTGTTGTTTTAGCACACATTATCTGAATACTGAATAGGGCAATCAGCCAATTATTTGTCAGAAATTGTAAAAGAATAATGTGCAGAAATAAAAAATACCCTGAATTAATATTTCCAATCACATTATTACAACCTATGTATTCTGAAAAAATGATTTGGGAATCAAAATGGCTTATAAACATTCAATATCTCTTTAATATAAAATTTTCACAATATGTAGTTGTAGTTGGATTGCTCTTAATAATCAATTTTCAACAGTCAAGTATGTATTTTTATATGTGTGTTCAATTCAAGGTTTATTCAAACAATTAGTATAAATATGACAAAGCGACATACGGTGCTCATTCACAAGGGCGTTTCCACCTGGGCTCTCCGGGCTTGAGCCCTCCCCCAAAATTCCATAGCTGCCATAGTAGGTATTTCAAATATTCGGTTATTTTTTGCCTCTAAGTCCAAACCCCTCAAGCTTCTCCCATTTAGGAATCTTAGATACGCCGAATCATATAAGTAGGTCAGTAAATCTGTGGTTTGTGTCTTCTTTGAGACTGCCATAATATTTGATTAGAGGTGTGAATGGAACACCTGCCCTGCCGTTATTTATATTACTCACCTGAGTCAGACATTTGAAGTACAAAACACATCTAGTAACAGCGAAAGATTTGTCAAACTAATACAAAGTTTAAATCCAGTACAACTTTTACCATTAGAAATATTTGCGTATAATATTTTCAATCAAATTATTTGTCAGGTTTTTAAAATTTTATTTTTGCATCGACTCGTCATTAAGTTTTTCAAAAAAATTATTTTCACTATGCCAAAATTCACTCATAAGGAAAGGGCAATGTTCTTAGGCTTATCAGTCACAATGATTTCATTTTATTCGTTTTATAAGATAGATTTGGCACAAATTACGGCAATTGAAACAAAAATTAGATACAGTCAGTTTACTAGGACACTTACCAGTACCAGTGATTTTTGCGATTGCAAAATAGATATCAATGACAATATTAGGTAATTAATATCTACTAAGGGGCTCACCCAGCTTGGGCCACTTTTCTCATTTTTTGCCTCTGAACCCATTTGGAGTCCCCTCCAATTTGTGAACTTGTATGTATACGCCCTTGGCTATTGCTAAAGAAAATACTTAAAAAAGTAAGCATCGACGAATTGGAGTCCAATTCGTTTCCAATTCCAATTGGCCGGACAGATCACAAAAATTCTTTCCATTTATTTCAGGAATGAATTGAGTGATCCGGTTAAACAATCTCGTTGCAGTGACAAAGCATCCGAATTCGGAACGGGTCAGAATGTCGTATCCTACTCTTTGTTTGTTGACAAGGGAGGAAATATAACTGGAGCAAGAAGATGGCAGTCGTACTATGATGGTGTGCGTAACAACTTAGATGCAATTCGGAAATATTACAAAGGATGGAACATGAGACTGTACACCGTTCCAGAAGCTAATCTCAATAATGTGTTGTGTGAGTTGGAATGCAATAATTCGGATTTCTTTCTGTGCAATGCAGAGAAAATACCTCAATTAGGTAACTGGTTTGAGAACACAATGTAAAATGTAAAGTTAATTTTTATTAGTACATCTGTACTCATATTTTTTAAACCCTAAAATTCATTTCATGCAAAGTAACCTTTCTAAACATTAAAATTCACGTTCGTGTTGGCTATTTTTGCTGTATACATACACCCCCGCCCCAAATTAGGATCCTGGTTACGTGCCTGTTTACTATACATACCTATGTAACAATAATTTACGTTCACGTATTAGTTTAGTTATATTGGATAGTTATGATTTTCGTTTCCGTAAGCTCCGTAACTCCCGTAACTCCCGTAAAAACGTAAGACACGTAAAACTGAGGAATTGCGTAGCTTACGTATTCTACGGCGACGTAAAATTTTACGGCAACGGGATGGATTTACGTGCCCGTAAAATTTCATACTTTCGCTCC